>CABFOW010000269.1:301943-319306 GCA_902141385.1 Timema californicum
ATATATATATATTACACATATAGTTCTAGTTTATAGGTGGTACTAGGTTGAACATAACCCTGTAATTAGATAATTAGATAAATTTAAAAACAAATAAAAATAATATATTTAAAAAAAAAAGCTACTGCTCAATTTTAATATCCAAATAACAGCAGTTATTTACATCAAAAAAGTTGATAAATTTGTTTAAAATATTCCGATTTTTCCACCAAGCGCTAAGCGTGCAAACCAATAGCATGCTGTAGTTAGAAAAAAGTCTGGATTTTGGGTTACTTGATAATCCTCTTAAAAGAAGGTTTAGCTGACATAACATTATAGTGCTTTTAGACCTTGCAAGTTCGTTTTATGCCAATAAGAACCACAACAACGTTTACCCTTTTCAAGTACAAACAGTGGGTGAAGTTAATTCTAGTTAATTTTATCTGCCTAGTCAAATGGTTTAATGTGTTCATGGTTTCAATGGATATTCTTTTTATATTTTGTATAGGCCTATTTGTTGGTGAAATAAGTCAAAGTTTCATAACTATTATTAATAAATTTAATAGAAGCTAATTCTAAAATAATATAAACAAAGTTTGTTTATATCATTTATAGATTTCACTAAATTTCTTAATTAAAATGTTCTACATCAAGATCATTAATGACTTTATCTTATAGGTACTTGGTGGAAATTATCTGAAACAAATTAGAAAAAGAATTAATGGTATCAAATTTGATATAAATAACATAACTATACTATGTATTTATTTTTCATTATTTAGGGTATTTAATGTGCACTTTCCAAACCGAGTGATTATATAAGCATATGACCTATAAGCTAGCTTAATTCTAGAACGAACATATTCTCCAGCTCCCAGCTGCTAATTGATCAATGTGAAGGGGGTAAACAAACCCACATTTCACAGATAGTAAAATTTCGGTGATTCCAGGAATAGAACCTGTAACCCTTAATTCAGTAAACAGATACTACTGACTGAGCCAAGGTGATAGACTACGTCATTTATAACTAAGGCGATACCATTAATTCTCTCCATATTATAGAAATTTACTCCTATGCAGCCAGGCAAACCTTGAACCTCCATATTTTCGTAACTGGCAACCCGGTATATTATGAGATTGATGCGCTAAACGGTGTTACCAACCTCTAGAGTACATTTTAATCAAGATTCCCGATATGACCATCAATAGAAGGGTTTCTTAAAATTAATATTTTGATAAATAATATCATAGCTATTCAATAAAAATAACTAGTAGCTAAATAGATTCAAAACAAATCATAACTAGATTTTAAGAATTATCTAGATGTTTATTTAAAATCTAATCTCCCACCAAATTTCTGAAAGCATATCTACTTATATAAAAATCCAGTATCTATTATTTGTATGTCTCGATTTATTTCTAATAATTCCAATTGTGTCTAATATAGCTTTTTTAATCAAACACACTACGACTTTTTGTTTATTTAAACAAACATAAAGTTACATGAAATTGGAACAAAGTGTTATCAAATATGTATATATATATATGTGTGTGTAATTTATTTCTAAAGCTACGGTATGTTTTGTAGTTTTGTAAATAGTTGAATTGAAAGAATAAATTAACTGCACATCACCAAACCTCACGGATAGAAGGTATTATGTTTTCAGCACTTTGACACTCCGGCCTTTAATCCTAAGTTCTCTAAACCGGAGCTACTATTTATTCATTCAAGTAGCTCCTCACTTTTCTTCACAGAGCTGAGTTTAACCCAGTTACAGACCAATTGGTTAAAACCTAAGATTTGGAAGCGCCGCGGATCAAACCTTGGGTCCTCTGTAATTTTAGCCAGGAGCTATGACCACCAAACCGAAAAAGGCGCTATGTACTAGATAAATTAGTGAGATATGATGAAGAACAAAAATTTTCAAATTCTAAAATACACATCAGGAACGACGAAAACACCAGAGAGCTATACGTAATTTTTCACATTCATCGACACACACATTACACAGTCAATTTATGTTGGTATACATTTGCTTTGACCTTTACATATCGTGAATATGCAAATAGTAGAAATGCCTTCCCCCCCGCCCTTTTTTTAATAGAGGTAATTCAGTTTCATATATATGCGTCTGTCTCGTGGAATAATAATTACAAATGCATTGCAGAGCTCGGTCTTTTTTTTAAACCGCCCTTACCATCTCTTTCATACTGTGTGTTATTTTGCAATCCTGTCCCCTTTTTACACTTTATTCCATTCTTTTAAAACCATCTGACATATTGACTCATTATACATTTTGTTTAAAAAACATTGTGAAAGTTAATAAGGAACAATTAATATAATAAATAATAGAATTCAAATTTATTAATTTAAATCTAATATGAAAAATCTATATGTTCGATGTGATGTGACAATTTTCGTAGGTACAGTATTAGGATGAAAGCTTTACAATAAATTAACAAATTATATATCTTGTGATGACAATTGTGTTAATTTATTAAAATGTTTACATAACATCTAAAAAGTTTTAAACATGTTGAAAATGAAACTTTTTAGTCATATTACATTAAAGAACAATATTAAAAAACGATGGTGTACATATATAAACAATTTGTCATGCAAATAAACGGTTGCTTGTGAATTTCGTAACTAAAGAATAAACAATAATAACATAAATAATAAATAAAATTGAATTCCTTTCTTATCTCTGTTAATTTCCTGTTTCTTTGGATATTGCTCCAATTACTGCAACATTGAATCAGTTTCTACTATATTCCATTCACGGTAGGAATTACTCTCTGAAAGGTCTATTTTACTACCAATATCCTACTATATAATAGATTTCTTGTAGGGAAAAAGGCCTTTCAGAAAACAATTCCTACGGAGAACAGACTTTTTACATGTTTCGACACAACATTGGCGTCATCATCAGGCCTGGAGGAGAAAGACGAACACACCAAAAGAATTATGGCACAAATAAACTAGTGCTAGCCAATGTGAATATAACCTTTTAAATTATGATGAAAGTTTATAACCTGTAATAACGAGAGTTAGTGAAATGAAATAGCATATTTACCAGATTATTACATTTTGTGGTTGAGTTCCAAGATGCTTAAGGAAAGAAACTGAGTTGAATTAGAAATTAACGTGTATGTATAAAGTGATGAGAAAACATTCTGGAAGAAATTACTGAGAGGTCATAGATAGTATATGCTTATAATGAGAATGATAATGATTTAAATACTTTGTAATGAAGTAGTAGATAGATAAATTTTGGATTTAGTTTGTTAAATTTTGTGAAAGGAATGGAAGAAGAAAATGACAAAAAAGGAAAGGAATAAGGGTGCTAATATTCAAGACACTGGTCCGAACAGGTCATTTACCACTATGGAAGGATGGGCGTGAGTAGACAGAACTTGGTTTGATTTTGGTATGCTGAGGAAGTATCCTGAGGGTGTTGATAAGTATCTAATTTTCGAAATTTGTTTGTTCGTTTAATACTTTTCTGTTATTTAGTAGGGCAGTTTGAATGAAGATATTTTCAGCTGTGTTCATATTTGTTCATTTTTAGGTGTTATAAATCAGTTTTCATAGGTGTCGGTTGATATCTGTTTAGGGTTATCGGGAAATTTAAATTTGTTTCGATCATATTTAAAGTCACTTATATGTTCAGAAAACCTGGTTGAAATTTGGCATCCAGATTTTCCAATATATATATATATAATTACATTCGCAGCTTTGTTGATACATGCCACTTTTTTCATATTGGTTAGTTTTGTTCAAATTAGAGTTGTTGGTGTATTTTTAATGTTATTATTAGTGCTGAGGTTATGCTTAAGTTTGTTCTTTTTGAAAATATTTGTGATCCTATTAGTTTCAATTCCAGTGTAGTTGAATTTGATCCATTTAATTTACTTTTATTAGTTACCATAAGAATTTTTGAGTGTGATTTTGTTGTTAAGTTGTGATTTTTTTTTTTTGAAGGATTCGGTATACTACTGAGTGGAAATAACCATTGTAACTCAGTATAGTAGACCCATGGCTTCTTTGGTGCTGACTGACAGCTAAAAGCTTTGAAACGTTACAAGACAAAATTATGTATCCCTACGCCGAACCATATGATCTGCAAAAACATGTGTTTATCAGCTGTAACTTTTGACGGTTAAAATTTAGGTATATACCTTAATGTTGACTGTCAGAAGTCAGCTGTGAGCTGTCAGTCAGCACCAAAGAAGCCATGGGGCTACTGTAGTATACCGAATCTTTCAAAAAAAAAAGTATTAATGATATATAGTTTAAGAGAATTTGGGTACACTTAATAGAAACTTTGTAGCTATTAATGGCCCAGCCTTGTTTCCATTATTGTCTTATCATAGTAATCTTTCAACAGTTTCGGGTAATTCAGGTACCCAGCCTCAGGATACAAGTTATCATGAATTCTAGCCTTCCAACTATGTCAACTCGGCGTCTACATATTTTTCAACATTTCAGTGAATTTATATTCTTGCTGTATTAACCTCCAATACACTCTTGTTAAAAATAAATGAAACAAAAATAACAGGTGTTTATTTATCTTAATGCAATCTCTCAAGCAAAGACAAAGAGCTTGACAGGTTTCCTTAACAATACGGCTGGTAATTATTGGTGAAGTATACGTGGAGAATTTTAATTATAGAATGTGTTCCCTGTTGCGAGATAACGCATAGTTATACACAATTTTTCAAGGTCAGAGATAGGTTTTCTCATTACAGTACTTAGCTTTTGTATGAATGGTGAGACCATAATGACTCAGAAATCAAATAGTTCCTCATCCATCCTCAAACAAATTGTGGTAGTCGCTTGATTCGGATTTTGATCCGTTCAACAAATGTGTCACGCGCCTTTTGAACCAATCTTTTGTCCAGTTTCGCTTTCTTCTGTTCTTCTTGAAACAGGTTGATAGCGCAACGGCCACATGTGCTAATTCACACTTACTTATTCGCGACATACTTCTCGAAAAAGATACCTATGCAGACTGAAAAATTGTACAATAATATTGGCCGTCTAATGTCGACTCCTTTTTACGCAATTAATTGACCAAATAATATTGCTTCAATAATGTTGAGCGTGTAAGGGGGCCTTTACTGAGACGTTCAGTTAATATATCGGATAATTACATATTATATATGCCATTTTGCTTCAATATAAAATCTACATGATCCTACCTTTTTACTTTTCACAACTTCTGATTATATAATTTTTTTGGGCCAGTTCTAAAGAAGCTTAAATAAAGATTGGGAACTAAGGCAATATTAAAAAAAGGGCGTCTGACGAACATTACTTTTGAGCATGTCCAGAGCTATAACTCATAAACTATAATGTGTTTTTTCATCCATTTATTCAAAATATTTAGCGTGCACATCCTTAACCGACATATTATAACATCACATGACTTGTAAACAAACTTAAATTTAGAACAACCAAAGCATCCAGCCCCAGTCGTTTTTCATTACTGTGAAGATCGAAACTCAAATTTTGCCAATCATACATTTTTCAGCCTTGAGTGGAATTTAGCTAGAGACTTTTAGATAAATAGACAGACATGCTACCTTCACTGCTGTGCTAAGGTGTTGGACTCAAACTATAGTAAGCCCGGAAATGAGAAACCAGGTAGAGGCGAATAATAATAAAAATAATAAATCTTTAGATAAATAATATAAGATATGAATTTACATGTTTGGAGCTGTGTGCGTAAGCGTTATAAATCCAAAACCAATATACATATAAAGAAAGCTTTGATCTTACTAATATATAAAAATGATGTTTTGTGTGTTTGTTGGTGACCTGGCGGTCTAGGGGTAAGGTGTCAGCCTTCTGTTCTGGCGGCCGGGGTTCAATCCTCGGTCCCGGCACAGATTTATCTGGTTACCAAACCCTTCCTTCACCTCTGACAAGATATCTTGTGAATGTGGGGAATGCCTGGCCTCCACCGTGGTTCTGATTCCACGTTAAACTGTAGGTCCTCTATTTTATCTCACAATCACCCTACCATCACACATTAGCGTAAGTGCGTATAACCTGAACGGGTAGTAAGACGCGGTGCTAATAATAATAATAATAATATGATTGTTTTTGCTCAATCAAGCCCAAATCAGAGTATAATCTTAGGATACATAGAAAATTAAAAGATGCCAGGGATGTAGTGGGTTAACACTGAATATCCCGATGATTCTTAAATATTTTAAATTTCTAATTGTATGGTTGGGACATGGGAATCTTCCATATTTTACAAAACCTACATGTTTTACTATTTCTCACTTTGATACAAAATTTTAATTGGTCAGACAGGTAAAATAACCATTCTAAAAACTAAAATCGGTTCATGGACCATAAAATGGGTCAAATTGGTTCCTCCAAACAATTTCTTAAACTAAAACACCTTGTAAAATCTTTTATATTAAATTATTTCAACAACACCAAACCAAGTGTTTATTTTCTAGAGATTCTTACTTGACAGTTTGTTTTGCAATACCATTTCTATACTCAGTTACTCGTTTATTTAAGATAGATATATTTGTTCATGTAGTGAGATTATATTTACCCAACCTTCATCTTTACGATATATTTATATAGAATAAATAATTCGTATTTTATACTGAAAGAGTTTCTTATATAAAAATCACATATTGCCTTTACTGATATGTTCTCCTTCTGTATGTTCAATGACGAGAGCTTCAAGTTTGATCCATATGAAACATTACGTATTCATTGGTGACCTAAATACATATGAATGTGGATTTATGTAAAAACAACACATAAGAAAATGCAAAATTCAAACAGCTTTAATATATGAACATCATAAATATTTATTTCTAGCCTTATTTCTCCAGAACACGGAATCTGTTTGGATTGAAATTAGAAATGAACCCTATTTTTATTTATATTTATGGTACGCGAAGCCTATTTAAAAATATATTTGGGACAAGCATTGTTCGATAAGAAATATTGATTAAATCTACATGTTAAATCAGATTCCTTGAACAAATAAATTCGTAGATTAATTTAATTATAGCCCACTTCTGTGGCCTTGTAGTCTAAGGTGCTACACTCTCAATAGACTGGACTGCCGATAACGTGAGTATCGTGGTTTAATACCGGTTGGGTCTACTGTGGGTGGTTTTACTAAAATATGTCCCATTCTCTATCCACGCAAAAGCGTTTACACCTAATATAAATTCAACATTTCTCATCCCCTAATCCATTAGCTTAGTTATAAATGAATGTATAGCCTGAATGGGTAGTAAGAAACGGTGCTTACAAAACAAATTTTGTTCTACGAATCTTGCTATAGAAAGTTAAGAACAACATAAATAATAGAAGTTTAAGGTGATAGGGTAGAACAACATGATTTTTTTTAAATCGCCGTGTCCTACTACTTGTTCAGGATATATTATAGTTACTAAAGTGAGATAGTGATGAGGAAGGATACATTTTATAAGTAACCTGCCGGTGTTTGCGTGAAAGAGTGTGGAATTTTTTTTGCGAAAGCCACCCTCAGTAGACTCGACCGGAATTCTAATCTTGAATTCCCCGTCATCAGTAGACCAATACAAAACGTGAGTTAATACCTTATACCAGGGACATTAAGACCTCGTCCAACGAGCCACTTGCAGCCCTCCGTAAAAAAAAAAATGCGGCCCACTTGCTCATAAAAAATATAACATTATTTCAAGAGAAAATATGACAAATACAGATTTTATATTTTGCAGAATTAGATAAATACTTTATTTAAATTAATTTATAATTTACTTGTTATATACAAACTAATAAAAAAGTTACATGTTTATACAAATTTACCTTGAGCCGGCAAATTAATACTCTAGTAGAAGGGAGAGAAAGAGACCGTGTACTATTTCGTGTGCATTTGAGCATTGTTGGGAGTGCACACGTTCACTCATCATCGCTGACACACTTCGGATGCCAAAAGAAGAATTATATATTAGTAATTTTGTTCAACCCTTTTATTGTACAGTATTTCATTCCATGATCCAATAAAATACAGTAGCTTTGGCCCTTAGAACTTAAAATATATATAATAAACTGAGCAAACAATATGTTATATATCTGTGAGCAACAATATGAAAATAGTGGTGAGTGTAACATATGTTTTCAATTAGTTCATAATACTTGTGCAATAAGAGAAGACAGAAAATTGTATTGTATGATATGTCATAATAAGAAACTACAAGGAAAAATCAAAGGCCAATGCTAGTGAAGGCCTGGAAAAACAAGCTAAGAAACTGAAATAATTAAGTGAAAAGGCGTTTACAAAACAGGCTATTGGAACAGCAGGGAAAGTTTCAATTCCTAGTATAGATAGAAGTAAATTCAACGCAAATAATATTCTGGGTCTGGTTTTAGAAGTGACTGATGGCGATTATTATAAATTATGTACTTTAAACGGAATAATCAACTGTCTTTTCTCAAGAAATAAAATAAATGACTGTAAAGACTCATTTTTGAAAGCAGAGGACATTCCAAAAAAAAGAAATAAGTCTAAGAGAAGCAAGCAGAAATGAATCGTGTACAGGTGGGTAGGGGTACTTTCACTGTTCTTTTACGCAGAAATGCTCAAATAAAAAATGTAAATTAATCGTAAACAGCATAAAATACACTTCAAAATGTCATTCGTCTCTTCCTTACACCAACAGATGAACTGTGTGTCCGTATATATGTTTCAATAATTTCAGTTTTTTTTATGATTACCATTAAACATTTTTCATCATTTGTAATGTTAAGCTCTACAACATAAATTTAATGATTTTATTTCATATGATTTTAATTTACCAATATGAACATCTTTCTTACAGCAGATACATTTGATTCAGTAGATTCTTAATTCTTTAATAATTTTTTTATTTTCTCAATTTAATATAATTAAATTGTAATGTTTTCTCAATACTTTTTTATTTGCATTATTCTTTAAATTGTTAGTTGAATCGTGATTTGCCTAAAGACGATTGGTCAGATCTCGAGTTGACCGGGTACATCTCGAAATACCAAGATACATCGGGCTTTGTCCAAAACTGGTGGCCAGATCGCGATATGCCCTGAATTCAGGCTTTGCCCGTAACATATACAAACTTCGTCTATGACATTCGACAACTGTCCCGTCTATACTTATTTACTCTACCTTAAGAATGTGCTGGGGTCCGGGGTTCAATCCTCGGTCCCGGCACATATTTATCTGATTGCCAAACCCTTCCTTCACCTCTGGCAAGACGTGTATTAATCATAACTTGTGAATGTGGGGAATGACAGGCCTCCACCATGGTTCGGATCCCACGTTAGACTGTAGGTCCTCCATTTCATCTCACAATCACCCTACCATTTCACAATAGCGTAAGTGCGTATAACCCTAACGGGTAGTAAGACGCGTTGCTAATAATACTAATAATAATAATACATTAAGATCCCAAAAATTCAATGTTGCAGTCACAAAACTACGCCATATATATCTATATTGAGCTGGTCCTATCCAGTCCACCTCATTAAACCCTATTTTTTTCAGGTTCATTCTATTGCTATCCTCCTATCTGCGTCTAGTTCTTTCCAATGGTCTCTTTCCATTGGGTTTGCCAGTCAGTACCCTGGACGTAGTTCTATATTCTCCCATTCACGCTGGATATCCTGCCCAGCGTAATATACAAGATTCGATTATCCTAACAATGCTTTGTGAGGAGTATAGGTTATATATCTCATCCGTATGTAACCTCCTCTACTCACCATTATCAAACTTTACTATTATTCCATTGTATTTTAAAAGTCTTTCTATAAGTTGCATAAAAATGTTGATAGCACTAATAAAAATTGCATTTGCATTTTGATGAAGTAATCTTGTGATTACTTAGTAAAAATTATATTAACGAATTAGATAAATACATTAAACTTTAATTAGATTACATAATATATTATTATTATTATTTTATATCTCACAGTATTGTATATGATAGGTAGTTAGGTTACGTTATGTTTACAGATTTTCCTAAATTTTATATTATACTATATAGTTACTATAGCTTTATATTATAAATATCTCGTTTAAGTGAATTATTGAACCATTTGGTTATAGATTTTCTGAACTAATTTAACTGTTTTGATGTTTCGTTTAATCTCTACCAATATCTATCGCAATTTGATTTTAATAGGAAGACTTTTTTTTATGTTTATTAATATTACTAAAACTATTTTCATACATTTAAACATTAAGTAAAGCGAACTTCATATGTAAATATTGATAGTTAATTTATATACACTTATAAACTAATGCCAATATATATCAAGATAATTCCAATTTTGAGCGTGAAAATATATTTATATTTTTCAAGTTTTCTTTCTGTTTGATTCACGTAATTAATGATTTCACGAAACAGGCTACGACGATAATAATCTATTATAAAACGTCGTGAGTACAGTAATTTCGAGCATAGAACACATTAAATGGGTACAACATGAATAGCAATTCAGTCAAAGAGTGGCGTGTGCGTAATTTGGTTGAACTGAACTCTAAATAAACAGTGTGCGTTGATCGATATTTTTTCAGCCGTATTTGTATGGTAGTAAACCTATTTTTCCTCTGCTATTTTCCGACTAACAGTGGTTCATACTTTTAGGTTGATTAGCTTAATTTCCTGATCTATGTTTGCGTGTTTGCGCAAAGTGTCACGCATTGCCCCTTTGAAGAATGTAAGCCCTCGTTAATTACTGTTGTAAAACTAGAGTATACTAATTTTTTATTTCAAAGCTTGAGAAAGGTTAAGCTATTTCCATTAGATATTTAACAAGACTTAAAGGATATATTGTAAGATTTATTCTCTCAAAAATGTTAATGATTACATATTAAAATTATTTAATTTAAAATATATTAAAATTTTTACAATTTATTTTGTTATTTTATCTAACAACATATAATTGGTTTATTAAATAAATTAGTGTTGACAATCATTTTCATTTTCATTAGGATATCTATAACGTGATTGGTTTGCTACAACTCTCCACTTTTGCCTTATTTGAGAACATCTTTGTAATTTATTTGGCTAACAGCATTCGCTGTTTGATCCATGTATTTCATTCAAGATGCTCCTCTTGAATTCTTTCATTCCACATATTATTCTATTATTATCTTGTGTTAGCATTATTTGGTCATATTTAATCATAAAAAAATATAAAATCAGAAATGTTTGTAAGAGTGTGTATCTTATATCCTTTGAATATTAATATATATTGACTAAACCTTAGACAAGAATAGATAAAGTGTATTTAAACTAAAAAGGTGGTAAGACAGGGCGCCAAATAAAGGAAACGCTAAATTTTGTATCTTATCTTAGACCACCAATGCTGGTAAAGGAATATCCAAAGTAATACATACTAGAAAAGGATTTGTCGGCTATATCAAAAATCAAAATAAATTAGTAACACCGTTGCTATAAATTTTAGAATATATTTATTATATATGCCGGAATATAACTTTCAAATTTAGCCTAAAAAAATAAAGTAAAACGTAAACTAAAAGTTTATAAAAAGAGTATATATTTCATATAATTAAAATTATAATACAAATTAATATAAAACCAGTTATTTTTTCCTTCAAATATGGCCTTTTAAGGGCAGTGTTTAACTGTGCATAAACTTGGGAGTTTATTCATGATTAAATAAATATTCAAGTAAATGCTTGTGAGATTTATAATATATAATATATTACATAGGTATAATATATATATATATATATGCACCTTTACACTATTTTCTCTTAGATACATTAAACAAACCTTTTAATAAAACACCTGGTAAAAAACTATAAAAACCATATTTTATGGTAGAACCTTTAATATCTATCCTAAAGCACCCATAGTAACTAGTAAATTTTTGCTGATTATTATTAATATAAAACCATATTTAAAAGTTCGGCTCTATTCCAAAATCATGTTCTACTATACTTTGAACTTCAGGTTACGTATCTATATTTTAGTTTGTTTTCTTGTTGGTACATGTATTTATATTTCATTCAAGTGAAAAGTTTGTTTCATCTTTGGAGGATTTTACTATTAAATAATATTAAAGAAGTTAAAAGACCTGATCACTAACCAACATGTATAAAATTCTAGTCTACAAATATATCTGTGGGGAAAAACAAAAGTAAGTACATACATTTTTGAAAACTACCCATATTAACTAGAATCATGCCAATGATCACGTAGTTTATATGTAAAGCTTATCAAAATATTTTTATTGGTTACTGTGAGGCTTAAGATTGAATCCCGGCCAGACACAATAGAGTCGTTTTCACAAGTGGTTCCCCCATTACGAAAATTAGGGAAAACTCATATAAATTCTACTTTACTCATTCCAAAGTCATACTGGTTTTAAATCTATTAATTATTAACCAGATATATGGTAGCTCTTGAAGTATATTTATTATTTCGGATACATTATAAGAAAATATCAATCTTGTATGGTGAAAATGTTTATTTTCTAACGATTTTGATGTAAAGATTCAATCATATGAATGTTTTATTCAATTATGTATATTAAAATAATTTTGAAACAAGATCTTTATCATATTTATTTTGAATTTTTTTTTCCTTATAGGTAAGTCAACCAACTTCTTCTAGCTTTGTTAGCCATCACAACGTCACATGTTGGGTGAGTTTGCTAGCTACAATCCAGGTTTATAGTATTTTGATTTATTTTTTAATCTCTTAAAATTTTGAAACTTATTTCAAAACTATATTTATGATGAGTTAAACGAAGAATAACTACTATTTATTATAACTAATAATATTTATTTTCTGTAAATTTACTTTAATGGATGATCCCGTATAGATTGAATATAATAGTATTTGCATGTCTTGCAAGGTTATAGATTCTTTTTCAGTGTCAGAAATTTCTAAACACATTGGAGATGAGTTTGGCAACCAGAAGGTTGCGTACAAGTATTCTCAAACGCAGTTATAATATATCTAAAAAATATTTTACTTAGCTATTTTGTATATTTATTATAGATAACAATATTAAACCACCCCCTTACTAAGTGGCTTAATTTTGTAATGTTTTTCATTTTAAAATAACCACTTTTTAAGTAAAATAATTATATATAAAATCAAATTGACTTTAAAAGATATTGATAAAAATTAAAAAAGCCTTTGTAATAATTTCAAAGCATCTATACCTACCAAGCCAAATATGACCTCAACAAATACTTGCGCTTACAGTGAAAAAGAATGAACATATTTGAAATAAAATATTACATTATTAATAATTATTATATAGATTATAACTTATATTATTGAATTATTTTAACATGTCAACATTAATAAATAACTTTAAATCAAATTGTTATAAATCCGTTACTCTAAACCGCATTTTATATGTATATTTACTAAGGAACTGTATTTGGCCATACTACACACCGAAAAACAATGGTTGGGCAAAAAATTAGATTAAGTATGTCTCAAAGCTAGTACAAAAGATTCACTTTTTTTTTTTATTAAAACCATGTAAAATAATGCCAATACAAATATGTTATGAAAACGCGCAATATCCCACTTCGGTGGCCACGTGGTCTAGCGCGTGACTCCCGCAGTACAATATACTGTTGATGACGGGTAGATTGAGGTTCGAATCTCGGTTTGGTATACTGAAAGGGGGTTTTACAAAATAATTTTCCAATCTCCACAAAAATCCAGGAGAACCATCAGTAATATTATTGTTTTGTATATTCCGCGTTTTAAATTATTTTGAAATCAAGCGATTTGTAAACATTTTAATGACCGAGAAATAGCATGAATTTCACAATGTTATTCTTTTTATAATAGTACCCGCCTCAGTGGCGTAGTTGGCTAACGCGCTAGTCGTGTTGAGCTCGACTGCTGAGGACGGGGAGATCGAGTTTCGAATCTCGGTCGGGTGAACTGAAGGTGGTTTTTCCTAAATGGTTTTCCACTCTCCCTCCACGAAAATGCGGGTTAACTTCCTCTAATTCAACCTTACCAATTCCTAATCCATTAGAGTAATTAGTACTTAAAGCGTATAACCCGAACGGGTAGTAAGACGCGGTGCTAAAATATTATTATTATATTTTATAATAGTTTTCCGAGTGAATACGCACACATACGTTACCTTAGGGAGTGTTTCAGCGTCCAAATCCCATTTACAATCATTTATGAGATAGTTTTATATTTTTACTAAACCAACGACAATTTATTACCCATGTGTTTGATTAAATGTTACCCATAAGTAATGTATTATAAAAGAAAGCAAACCAGTACAAATAAAATAAAATAATCAGAATAGCATATCATTATGAATTATTTGATCTCAGTTATTATTTATTTTAATAATGACTAAGATGTTTTATTTCCACGCCATCAAGTAATTAATAATATTAATAATAATTTATAATTATATGAAAAAATGAAAATAAAACGTACCATTCTATTCATTGTATGGTCTAAGGCACATTATAGTGAGAGTGAGGTTTTAATAAATCTGGACTTGAGTGTAACTAGGATAAAAAATGCTCGTGCATAAAAAAAATCCAAACCTCTGAAAATATTCGGGGTCACATTATGGGCTTTCGAGTCAAAACAAATATTGCTAGTTTCTACTCTCTTTCTCTATTTTTATCTCTTTTTCTCTCGCTCTATCAAACATCCACATTGGTTTATGTGGGGGGGAAAGTACTTAAAAAAAGAGATATTATTTTATATTCCAATTTCATTTCCAGAGCTATACTTTTTATTTAAATATTTAACGTGATCTTTCTAAACATGTGTATTATATCAGTATTATAATTTTTTTTAAATGATTAAATTAATTCTTTTGTATTGCTACACCCCGGTCCAAGCAGTTTTCTATGTAACAATAATAATTATCTTTGTTTTTTTACAAACCGGAATAATCTACCCATTTAATTTAATTCAATTATCTAGTATGTTACTACAATTAATAATGAATAGTTTTGTTTTACCCATAACCTGGCCTTATTTACTACATCTCCAGTGTATAATTACAAAATTAAAAGTAATTTAATTTTATGATTTTTTCAACGCATATTAACAGTCTCATGGATTATAATAATTTAATTAGAGTCAAATAAATGATAAATATGAGATATAGCAATTAATGAAAAAGTTTGTTGTATCTCACGCTAATGTTCATGGGAGGCACACAACCTTAACCCTGAGAGATAGAAGGTTCACCTTGTAGATTTACACAATGCTTCTATCTTATAGCGGGTGACCTGTCGGTCTAGGGGTAAGGTGTCAGACTTCTATGCTGGCGGCCGGGGTTCATTCCTCGGTCCCGGCACAGATTTATCTGATTACCAAACCCTTCCTTCACCTCTGACAAGATATATTGTGAATGTGGGGGATGCCAGGCCCCCACCGTGGTTCGGATTCCACGTTAAACTGTAGGTCCTCCATTTCATCTCACAATCACCCTACCATTACACATTAGCGTAAGTGCGTATAACCCGAATGGGTAGTAAGACGCGGTGCTAATAATAATAATAATAATATCTTATAGCTTTTAAGATAATCCATAGTGTATTCCGTCAAGGTTAAGGCTCAATCACAATTAAATCTAAGCTAAGATTTGCTCTGATAAATGTTTAGAAAAATAGTGGACCATATATTTAAGTGTGTTTGCTCACACATAAAGCTAAATTAAGTTAATCTATGCCCTGCTACGCTGAGCTATGTTTTTTTTCGATTGATGGACGGGCGAGTTTCAATCTCCCATATCTAACCATCTTAATTTGCGCATGCGCATAACGCGTCTTGTGATAAATGCTCAATTTTGTATAATAACCAAAGAACTATTGAATTTTTTTTTCTGTTTGTTTCAAGTGTATTTAAGTAATGTTCCATTATGGTTTTTGTAGAGTATTGGTGGTTCTATATTAAAGTGGAAACGTTAATTGAACAAGTCAGACCTCAACATCATACATTTTCTTCATCGTGCAAAACAGCTTATAATAGCTGCAACTCCTCTCCTCATCTGAGCTCGAACAATAGATTTTGGAGAATGCCATAACTTAACTTCCCTTGAGTAGAATTGAAAGAAACCACAGTGAATTTATTAGGAAAAAGAGGAAACTTATTTTAACTTATCAATGATTGTGAAACCAAACTGACAAAGCCTTAGCACGTCATAGAATAGATTAGCGTTCTGTGTGAATAAGCCTTAATACGGCTTTATTTCAATTTAAACGGAGTGTACATAGTTTCGTCGTTTTGACATACTGTCCTAGATTCTGTCGGAAAGAGGGAGAAGTCTCTAAAGGAAAGGGGTGGAGGTATGCTTGTGCCTGAAAACAAAATTTTCCTCCCTACCCCCACCTTTCCTCTAACTCATTGCCTCCCTTGCTCATAATTTAAAGTCTAACCCACACCTCCTCCGCTTCTGGTTCCCTCTTTCTCACCAGCACCCCTGCCCTTACTGCAGAGCCACTGCGCTACTGCCTAGTTTTGGAACCTTGCCACATTATAATGATAAATATTAGGAAAATCACAATTTATTGTTATTTCTTATTTTTTTAGTAAAAAAAAACTATTTTTGTAGAAAATTTTGAGATTTCTACCCATTGTAAAAAATTTAATCTCCAGATTATATTATCTTAGTAAACTTTTTATTAAATAAGTAGCTCGAAAATATATATTGACAATAAAAAAATTCATGAATATTTTTATATATATATATATATATATATATAAAAATTACATTTTACTTTGAAAGTGAGGATTATATTATATAAAAGGGCTACTCCTATTGTAACATATTTTACTACTGAAATGTATTTTATTTTTAATATTTTATTTAAACTACGCTGATTTTTAGTTGGTGGTAATATTTCAATGAAGCAGAATAAAATAGCATATAATAATGACTTATTTTATTTATTTATCTATCTGCGGTACTTAACGTGCACTTTCTGAACCAACAAGCTATATCAGCACACGAGAATTCCTATGAGCCAGAGCGAATAGGTACACATACTTTCCAGGGTTCTTTTACATGACAATTGATTTGGGACCGATAACTTTATTTAACCTCCAAAGAAAGTATATTATCCCTTTTTGTGGCTTAGGGGGTAACTAATTGAGGTCGCGACGACGGAAACGTTATGTTCAGGCACGTGTGGGTAGAGGTAGTAAAAAGGTCGGTGAGAGTGTTCGGGCAACGTTAGTCGTGGTGGAACAGAAGGATGCCCTGGCAACGTGAGTCGCGGTGGAACAGAAGGATGCCCTGGCAACGTGAGTCGCGGTGGAACAGAAGGATGCCCCGGCAACGTGAGTCGCGGTGGAACATGAGGAATTCCCGGCAACGTGAGTCGCGGTGG
>CABFOW010000269.1:319504-339718 GCA_902141385.1 Timema californicum
AACGTGAGTCGCGGTGGAACAGAAGGATGCCCCGGCAACGAGAGTCGCGGTGGAACAGAAGGATGCCCCGGCAACGTGAGTAACGGTGGAACATGAGGAAGTCCCGGAAACGTGAGTCGCGGTGGAACATGAGGAATTCCCGGCAACGTGAGTCACGTTGGGAGGTAGGGTGATGGTGGAGAGAGAGAGAGAGAGAAAGGGTTAAACAATATCTCTCTTTCGTGGCATAAGACAATTTAATAGCTCTTTCAAACAGGTGGCGAACTAGGGTTGGGTAGCCACTCTCCAACTGGTTTCTGACCGAGGACCCACCGTATTAAATAGCCTCCACTGCTGCCTGGCCTTGTCCAACGGTAGGAAAGGGAGCTTCCCTTTTGTTCGGGGAAAACCTGAGGGATAGTGGCCACCAAGCGATCCAAAAGAAAGAGGAATTTTCATGGGCGCTGAGTAGAGTGGGGAACTTGTCACAGACGTCTAAGAGAACATCAAATGTGGAGTGATCCAGGCGGTATAGAGGGTGGTCGTCGTGCCTGTGCAAGTGCGGAGGAAATATTGAGGCACAACAAGCTATGTTACGGATTTTTATCGCTAAGGAAGAATCCGTCGACCCCGGTTGAGTTTGAACCCATTATCATTGAGTTGCGAGGCAAGCACTTTACTATAAGACCACCAAGGTTGACTTCAAATGACTATAACAGGCTAGATCTCGTTTAATCCCAGCCCAGTGCAATGTATATTTAATTTAAGTGTTTCTAATCAATTCGCCATGAAAATGTAGGAAATACTTTATTTAAAACATCCTCATTAATCTAAACGTTTTTATTTTATGTAGGCTAAATGTTTATTAACTATCTTATATATACCTATAATTTTCCCAGTTCTATAAGTTATTAATTATTATAAATTCTTAATGATACTTTATTAAATAAGAAAACACAGTTTTCTAAAGATTACTTAAGTGTGAAACGTGATAATTTTAAGGGAGTGTGGCTAAATTTTTTTATAGCATAATCATTGTTATTAGGTATCAAATATTGGATCACTTTAAATTTTTCCAAATTTAGATAAAATACAAAATCTTTTATTAGGGGGATTTATACAATAATCTTATCTATTGGTTACAAAAATAATAATTCTTTGAAATTTATTGTAAAGTATATAAAAGTTATAGATGTTAAAGTACTTGAACATCAACATTTGTGAATGTAATTTCTATTGTTGGCATACCATAAGAATTATTTTCTAAACCAATAACAATAATTGTAATTAAAAATTTATTATTCCAGGCATTATACTCATTCAAAGCAAATGACTTACCAAAAAAACAAATTAGTTTGGTAAACCAAAAAAATCTATTTGAAATTTATCCCGTGACCTTATACATTTTTTTCATTTCAACTTTATTAGGATGGAAACATGAAAAATAAACTAAATTATACATTTAAATCCTTATTACTTCAAAAACTATACATTTAATACTTTATTAATTCTATTCCTATTTACTTTGACATACAATATATTATATTTTAACTATGACCTATCCCTAATTTCAGTTTTAGTGGATGGTTTGTTTGTCCATCGTCGAAAAAAGTAAAATAATAATTTTTATGAAAGCTTAGATTAAATATTATAATACATGCTTTTTATTAACCTTACAAAATGCCACAGACGTGACTATATTACATAATTTTTTAGGCACAATTATGTTATTATGTTGTGAAATAACGATCGATATTAATCCAAAAGACTAATATAATGGGTGTGAGAAAGTGGCACTGCACAATGCAACTGATTCGTTACATATTTTCTCCACTTTGATGTTCCTTTGAGTCTATTTATTGCTCCAAAGGACTATGACAGTAAAATTACCTTTGTGTTTTGAAAACAAAACTAGTACGTCAATTATTTGCCCTCGTTATATTTGTATATGTATGAGAGGAAAAATACAAGGATGATGTAACATTCTCTCGTTTATTTTTAAAAAACCATATTATCTTGCTAAAGTACATATCAGTGCAATCTTTATTTTTCTTAAAAGGCAATGCCATTTTTTTACAATAATATTGTTACTAGCTAAAGAAAATAAAAATAAGATAAAGTCAATATAGCCGATATATATTACTTATAGTAAATCTTGAACAAAAAAATGTCCACGGTAAAGTAGGACTGAGTGTATTTTCCAAATACTGTCTTAACGTTCTTCAGGTGGCTTGCTCAGCTACAAAGGATGATCTGAAATCCTTGTGAAAGTTGTCCTTAGTTTGAAAATCTATTAACATTGTGACATCCTTAAAAGTATGCATGCACGGTTGGATCGTAAATAAAGATAACAGAACTAATAGATGTATTATTATTATTATTATTATTAGCACCGCGTCTTACTACCCGTTTGGGTTATACGCACTTACGCTAATGTGTAATGGAATCCGAACCACGGTGGAGGCGTGGCATTCCCCACATTCACAAGATGTCTTGTCAGAGGTGAAGGAAGGGTTTGGTAATCAGTTAATCTGTGCCGGAACCGAGGATTGAACCCCGGCCGCCAGCACAGAAGTCTGACACCTTACCCCCTAGACCGCCAGGTCACCTACTAATAGATGTAAATGTAACAAAAATAAGTTTGAATGATTTTAAACGTTACATTAACGAGACGGGTAATTGCTGGAAGCTGAAAAAAAAACATATTTCACTGTATAAAAATTAAGGCTTTGTATATGGTTATTGCCATTTAAAGGGTACAATGGATTAAGGGAAAAGTCCAAATTTAACTCAAATCAAGATGGTGCTTCAATCCTTTAGAAAATCATGATCACTTTCTAATGCACTATACAAGGTATTCCCGGGTTAAACTGTTCAACTTTCGGAAGTGGTAGTGGATAAAAAACTAACTCAAAATGTATTTTGGAGATTTTCTAGTTTTTATTTTCTTTTCGCGGAAACAGTAAAAAGCTAAATAAAAACAAAATAGGTAGGTATTATTTAAGATATTTTTTTTTAAAGTTGAAATTGACGGCCTCCCACCCGGAGACAAGCATTGCACCTATCAATAACTGAGCGCGTGGCTGACCGACATGTTTCTGCGTTTTCCTTTGTCCTAATGATTGAAGGTCATTAACAGACACTTCATACACTTTTTTGTTTGAGAGATCCCCACTGAAAAAATATTAATGGTGTTCAATCAGGTGAACGCAGAGGCCAAGCAATAGGTCAGCATGACCGATCCATCTTCCTGGAAAATTAATTTAAGCCATTGCAGAGGACATATTTAGAAAACGTGTTTTTATTTATTTATCTGCTGTCTGTGTGAAAAGATAGCTAAAACAGGGAAATCTACTAAATACAATTTTGTATTAGTTTTTTTCAACTACTATCACTTCTCGAAGTTTGGTCGTTTAGCTCTGGACCACCCTGTAGATTTTGATTTAACAAGGTCTCTTGTCATATTTATACTACTGTAAAAATACAGTATTTTTTCCCTGGGCCCTTTTGGGGTTAAAGATATAACCATTGTCCTGGAAAAGGTTTGTGATATATCTTTCCTACTTTTTTAACCTGTACCTTTAGTTTGAGAACAACTAATATTATTAATAAATAATATAACATCACATTTGTATTAAAGTTAAGTTACATGAAGTGTTCGATGTTGCCTGGGATCTAAAGGCCAATATTAGTTAAATAAACCAAATAGTAGTAAATAATTTTAAATTTAGATTAAATTAATAACAACAATTTTATATAATTTTTTAAATCTCTTATTAATTACTTTTAAAATGAATAGTATCACTGCGTGCAAACCGAATGGGCAGTAAGACGTGATGATAATAATAATAATAATAAAAATAGTATCACCTAACATTCGTTATATACTTGTGGGATGTGCTTAATACTTGAGTTCTAACATTGATATAATCAAAAAATTACATTTATTAATTAAAGCTATTAGTACCTATTAGATATTAGCTATTGACCAGATATATAATAAAATGTAATACATAGTGATTAGATATATTTTTATATCTTAAACATCACATACATCAACATTGTAATAATATTGAATGATAAAGTAGATTCCGCATCGATAGTAAGAAAGTAATAATCCTTCATTTGAACATAGTTCTTAATGGCAAATTAAAGCGTATCTTTTCTTTTAACATTTTATAAATATAAAATACTTTATAAGAAGCTTGATACTTTCCTCAAATGTCATTACGTAAAATTAATAATCGTTTACTTTCTTAGTTTGTCTTGTGTTTAATCATATGATAAGTATTAAAAAAATTAAATCAAAAGTATACAGATAATATCAGATCACATAGGAAGACTATTTAATGTTTACTTGACTCAATGATTATAATGGAATTAAATATATTTTGAATTATTTCTACAAGCAATTATCCATTGTTAGCATGTTTCAAAAATAGAAATTTTTTACTATAATTCTCAAACTACAATAACCTTGAGTTTTAATTTTGTCCTGACGCACTTGTAAAGTTTTAATTTATATCTTTACCATCGAGACTTACAATAGTTACCTCCTTTGTCCACATCTTACTCTGCAATCATAAACAAAAACTTAATTTTGGAAATTTAGAAAAGATCAAGGCAATATACGGTTTAATTTAACTCCTAATACTACGGAAACTCCGTATTTAATAACGATAAACTTTTACCCTTTAGTAAAAACTTAACCTTTGACAGTTTTACTATCACAAAAAAAATATTTATCCATCATAAGCTCTATGTTAACTTCCCATTGGCTAAACACTTTATCAATTCCTATCGACTATCTACAGTAGTTGCAAAATATCTATCATTTAAGCTCATTGGTGACTCCCTATTAGTAACTTCGATATCAATATTTTTATCGTATACGCTCTATGTCGACTCCCTACCGACAAACTTGCTATCCACTTTCAGTCGTATAAGCTCTATGTGGACTCCCTACCGACAAACTGGCTATCCACTTTCAGTCGTATAAGCTCTATGTCGACTCCCTACTGACAAACTGGCTATCCACTTTCAGTCGTATAAGCTCTATGTCGACTCCCTACCGACAAACTGGCTATCAACTTTCAGTCGTATAAGCTCAACGATGACTCCCTAGCTACCCTATCTAAATATCCACTTACAGTCGTATAAGCTCTATGTCGACTCCCTACCGACAAACTGGCTATCCACTTTCAGTCGTATAAGCTCTACGATGACTCCCTAGCTACCCTATCTAAATATCCACTTTCAGTCGTATAAGCTCTATGTCGACTCCCTACCGACAAACTGGCTATCCACTTTCAGTCGTATAAGCTCAACGATGACTCCCTAGCTACCCTATCTAAATATCCACTTTCAGTCGTATAAGCTCTAAGTCGACTCCCTACCGACAAACTGGCTATCCACTTTCAGTCGTATAAGCTCTACGATGACTCCCTAGCTACCTTATCTTAATATCCACTTTCTGTCGTATTAGCTCTACGATGACTCCCTAGCTACTATCTTAATATCCACTTTCTGTCGTATTAGCTCTACGATGACTCCCTAACTACTATCTTGATATCAACTTTTTTTTGTATTAGTTCAATGTTGACTCCCTTCTGAAAATCTTGATAGCAGCTTTATCAGCGTATAAGTTCGAAATCAATTATTTAAAAAAAATTCCCAGAGTCAAAATACTAACTACTAGCCTCGATATTAAATTTCTACTGATTATGCTAGTGATGGCTTTCTACTTACTAGTCCCCACGTGACCTTTCTAATGAATAATCTTAAGGTCGGAACCTCCTGGCTCAACTCAATATCAATTCCCTGCGGACTAATCTTCAGGTACTGACGTTTAGAATTATTTTAATTCTTATGTGTGTATTATACTTGGTTTCAGATCCAAATAATTAATAACTTATAAAAATTGGTCAATTGTTTAAGTTGATCAATAAATATCATAGTCACATGAGCCGTATTTTCTGATTTATGTTAGATTATTGTCACTTATTCAAACCATGCCCTTTCTGTATTCTAAAAAAAAAGATAAAGTAATGTAGTAATGTTTGCTTTATTTCTGTAAAAATAGGTACAAGTAACTAAAATGCAACTCGCTTCATTGGACGAATGCTCCAAGGTGTCACGTTCATGTTAGACTGGACTTCTATTGATGAGGAGATCAGGGTTAGAATCCTATTAGGGTCTACTAAAGGTGGTCGAACTTGGTGTTCTTGGATTAAAGTGTTCGCCTCACGACCTGATGTTCGTAGGCTCAAGCCCAGCTCTGGTCAACGGATTTTTCCTGAGTTATAAAAAAAAATCCACGGCACAACTTCCTTCAGAGGGAAATAAATCCATCGGTACCATGTCTATTTTAGCATATAAGATAACCCTGGAAGATATGTGAAAATACCTCCCCCGGCAAAATGGTTATATTCTTTCACTATCGTTTATATCATATTACGAGAATTTATATGATCAGTCGGTTAAGATAATGTACCTTAAATATCTCCAATAAATGAAACAATATATATTGAGGGTGGTTTTTCATAGATTGTTTCCCACTCTCCTTCCAAGTAAACGCTCTTAAATTTTCTATAAATTACTTCCTTCCTTCGTCATCCCTACCTCACTAGGATAACTATCATATATTCATATAAAATAAAAATGTAGTAAGACGCGCTTTTAAGTACAATAAACTGATTCTAGATCTATCTAGATTACAATAAACTAGAAAACGTATGAAGAGCAGAGGACAGTGTTTAAGGAAAACACCGATTACTAAAAAAAATAATTATATTGAAGTATGATGTGTGTTAATACTTCAATTTACATTAATCCAAATAATATTTCTCGCTGCTCATTTGTAACGGACAGCTGATGAGTGAGGAATGTCCTTAAATAATATCAGATAAGCTACGTTTGAGGAAATAATGTTTTTATTTACTGAGATGTTTAATGTGCAATCTCTATTCAACGTGTGGTAGGCGTTCCCTTAGGGAGCCTATGAAAAAATAATTTAAAAGGGGGTCCTCTTTTGTACTAAGTTAATGCAATTTAAACACAGGTCAAAAAAATGTATACTTTTTAATAATAACGTTGGGTTTTATATAAGTTTACATTAAAATAGGATTTTGGTTACATTATTTTTATGTTTTCTGGTTTATTTCTACGCCTAAGCTGTAAACAAGATTTAACAAAAAACTACAAGAGAAAAGGATTACTGTTGATCAATTTATTTATTTATCTTAAATTACATTCTTGGGAAATTCTAGATTAGTGTTCACGAATGAGGGGGTAAGTAACAAAAAAAAAGTTGATAACCATGGTAGAACATGCTTTATAAACTAGCCTAATCAAAGCCAATAATTTAAAGACTAGTTTGTTCCACATTAACGTCTATATATCCACTAAATGGTAACAGGTCGGATCCAACCTAGGGTTAGGTAATGAGGTGGACCTCTTTTAAAACTTAGGAATGAATACTGGTAGGACTAACCCTCTTTTAGACTCTTAGCAATTACCTAAAAGTAAGTAAACAATATCCCTGAACGACTTCCTCGTAAGATAACGCAGAAAACCCTTTGCCACCCCTTATTTACCCGTCGCCTTGCCTCTTTGTAATCCCACGAGTGCCGTGTCAATGCAGGTTTTCGTCAGACTGTATTTATGTACGTACCATATGTATATATGTATATATATATATATGTATGACGTGTGTTGGCCCGGCCCGACCCCGGCTTGCCTGTGTAGTTTT
The DNA here is from genome assembly GCA_902141385.1 of Timema californicum. Taxonomy (NCBI): domain Eukaryota; kingdom Metazoa; phylum Arthropoda; class Insecta; order Phasmatodea; family Timematidae; genus Timema; species Timema californicum. The sequence continues at coordinate 327,234 of CABFOW010000269.1, forward strand.
GGGGTGTGGGCCTTTGCAAGCCTAGCAAAACCTCTCCCCCACTCTCTCTCTCTCTCTTCAGGCACAGAACTTATCGATCGAACTTCCCTCTGATGTGAGTTTTGTCTCTCTCCTTGCGCGGCGCAGGCTCCTGGCGTGCAAGCCAGAGGGGTAGGGGGTAGGGGGGGTCTGGGTCGCGTCGACGGAATATTTGAAAAAAAAAAAGAAAAAAAAAGTGGAAGAGAACTCTCTTTTCTCCTTTATACTTGTGTGGTACGTAACCACGAGGGTACGGTATCAGTTCAACGTCGTTAAATAGCCAACGTGCGTTAGTGGAGGCAAACAATTAGGCTGATTAGAGGATGTCTACATAATTATGTTTTAATCGGAATTGTACTCGTGCAATTAAGGTGGGAAGGAACAGGACAAGAGAATAGGTAATTCCCCCCCCCCCCTCACTTCGAAATTTTCTTAGCAAACAATTTATTTCATTAAAATATATATTATACTGCTCCAGAAAAAAAACACATAAGGGCTTTCGACGATCTGGTGCTGGCATAAATTTGATTGTTCCTCCGTGTAAGCTCCTGAGGTAACTATGGTTATGAAAAAAAAAGTTTGCCAGTCCATAAATTTAAAAAAGAGATTCAAGAAAATTTTACCAAAAAATTATTTTAAAGAAAATGTTACCTACTCAACAAATTGAATGTAGTAACGAAAGCAATCAGATGACAACGCTATTTATAATTAATCATGATCATAAGATAAACTAAGCAATTTACAATGTTACAGAAACGTGTTGTAAGGGAGAGCATCTCAATACCTCAAAGAGCCTAAATTAAACGGTAGACTCTGTTACAGAAACATGGTAAATATTGAGCATCACTTTTACCTATTGATAATTTCTGACCCCAAGATATATCTCAGAATTAGCTTATTTGTTATTTAAATACTAGTTATAGCCTAGTATTGATTTTTTTAAGCTATGTATTTGCAATTCTAATTGATCCACGCTATGATCAAGTTTAGTTTTAGAATTCTTTTACGTTTGACAATTTTAGTCCACCCTTAGAAAAGTAAAGTGTTCCAGCAAATTGAGATTAAAAAAAATAGTTTGGTAAAAATTGATATTCCCTCTTATTTTTAAATTCCAAATCTTAAAATATGTATTGTTATGTGACGAATTTAAATTTTCTTCCAAGACGAAAAATATAATTTCCATTGTTTTTAAACTCTTACACCCCAAATTTCAAATCTTCAAGACTTATTTGGTATATTATTTGTTTGTTTACGTGCCTGTCAAATTTAAACTTTAAAACACATCTAAAATAGTGTGTTAGTAAACACGCTCATCTACTTCCCAGGTTTCAATTTTGAAATTCCACATGCTTTGTCACTTGACTTTCCGGGAAGGTATATTTACTTACATGATGAATTTCAAATTTTTACCCCCCAAAAAGTATATTTTGTATTAGCTTTGGAAATTTAGACGTGACATACCATCCCAATTCTTTTCTACTTTTTAAAATTTTAAGGTTTTTCAAATGCTATACTAATTTAAGTGGTCCATATACCAACCTGACCAATTTCAATAGTATAAAAATATTATAGGTTGTTCTTTTAGTTTTGGAAATTTGCAGACTCTCCTTTTCCCTAACCCCTTAGAAACAAATAATATTTTTTAAATGTTATTTTAAGGGATCCTTATAAATTTCTAATAAATTTAAATTTTCTACTTCACCTAAAAATGTGTTTTCTTACCTGTTCACCCCCAACCAAGTTGTTCAGTACTTATTTCCTGGAGCTCCATTTTAAAATTAAAAATTTCAAACTTTTGTTATTATTTGGAGTGGTCCGCTTAGCTTTCAATCTAATTTCAATTTCCAGCGCACTGGTAAATTGATATTTCTATTTGTTATGTCAGTTTGTCTCTAGCTCACTTTTATAAATGTCAGATTTTTAGACTTTGTTGCTACCTAGTGTTGGCCCTCTACCTGTTTGTTAAACTTGAATATTCTTTTTCATTTAAAATGTTTCCTAACTATAATTCAGTAAATTATTTAAATTGGGATATTTTTGGTTTTATTATTTCCCAATTGACTACACATACTGAAATACCTTAGGCTAAATACGTTAAAACACTTTCTATAAACATGTTATTGTTATGTTTCCCCAAGTGTTATATTTTATTCATTTTAAATAAAACACAGGGGAAAATATTTTTTTTTTTTGTTGAGTGAAATTTTTCAACAGATAAGTATTTTTGCAAGGCTGGTTAATAATCTGAAATTGGTTTTCCTCTACATGCTCTAGTTTTTATGCAATATGAATCTTGTGATTAAAAAGAAAAGGCACCCATTGCTATTTACACTATGGATAGATTGAGAACTAGGCTTGGATCTACCATAACCATAGACTAATAATGTTGTTATTTTTTTTTACAAATATCCATATTCTCCATCTCAGATTGTATATATTTATCTGTTTTACACAAAAATATCACTGGTTTTTCTTAGTTTACTTTCACGATATCACTGGTTATTCTTAGTTTACTTTCACGATATCCCAGGTCTTCTCAGACAATTAGGTGTTAAGCTTACCTCGTAATAGCCCAACAGAATGGCAATTATTTTTACACAGCTCAAGGCACATACCCTGAAGTGTGTTATCTTGCACATTGGCAATGTTGGAGTGGTTTTATAAGAACATAGTAACATCAAAATTGTCATGGACTTACTCAAATATCACGAACACTACTTGATCATTTGCGAAGACTTGAAAATGTTCAGCTTCGTCCTTGGACCACAGAGAGCCTTCATGAAGTTCCCATGCTATCTCTGCATGTGGGACAGCCAAGATCGAGATAAACACTGAAATCAGAAGAAGGGTACAAATCTGTGAAACTCTAGAAGACAGCATGCCAAACATTGTAAACGACTCAAACGAGAGAATTTTTTTCCCTCAATCCACCTCAAGCTCAGCTTTATAAAATAGTTTGTGAAAGCAATGATTACTGATGGTGAATGTTTTCAACATATAGTTCTTGCTTTTCCTGATTTGTCTTTTGATATGATCAAAGAAGGTGTGTTCAATGAACCTCAGATTCGTGCCCAGTATATGATGAGAAATTTGTCAGGAAGATGAATGAAAGGGAGAATGCAGCATGGCTGTCTTTCGTGGCAGTTATAAAAAAAAACTTCTTGTAAACAAAAAGGCAAATAACTATGAGGTACTCGTTTGTATAATTATGTTGGCTTTTCATGATAATTGGCTTAACATGAATTCCAACATCCATTTTCTGAATAGTCACCTTGATTAAAAGGTTTTTCCAACAAGATTAAATTACAATGGAAGAACACTACCAAGGGTGATAGAGCAACATTATGATGGCAGATTACTGTTGGAGCATCAAATGAGATTCCCCTGAGACAGTCCACAAACGCCAGAGATATAAGCGCATATGACTTACTAGAACTTTGTATTCTATCTTTATCTTTTGTTTTGAACCAACCATCAACTTAATATTGATATATATATAAATATATCAACTTAATATTGATATATATCAACTTAATGTATATATATATATCAACTTAATGTTTATATATATATATATATACATAAAAGTCCTGACTCACTGACTGACTGATCAAAGCCCAGTCCAAACCCTTGGACCTAGAAAGCTGAAATTTTGCACAGAAATTCCCTTTATGATGTAGACAAGGAATAAGTCCGGATTTTACGAAATGCTCACGGGATAGGGAATAAAGAGGACTTATATTTTCGATTTAAAGTTGCCTTATTTCCGTAACTATAATTATAACAACCTTAGTAATTTTACCCTCAGTTTCTGGATTTTACAATAGGTATGGGCATGCGAGTCATTAAAAAAAAAGTGAAAACGCGAGTGAATTCGTGGTCAACAACTATTGCTAGTGTTAATATAAAGTTAAAAGAATTAGTGATTACTCATATTTGACTATAATGAATAAATATTTCAGATTTGACAAGTAGTGACAAATAGTTTACGCCACAAAAATGTTTTTCCCCTTGTCTTTCAAACCTTAATACATATTGTGATGCACCTACAAGCTTACGCGAGTACTTAAAGAATATATTTTTGCCAAGGGTGTTATTTATGCCTTAGATTAAGAATGCATTCCTCAGATATACCATGTCATCATGCGAGAGGTGTCAAAATTTTACGAAAAATTAAAATGTTGAATTATAAAAATCTACAGAGCTACAGAGAAAAACTTATTTTCATATTTTAATATCAAGAACAAGTGCTGGTATATATATATATGCAAGAAAAATTCTGCACCCCAGTGTTAATATTGTATTCTATACTATATTATGCAATATGATGATAGCATGAAACATAAAATCATTCAAATATAAAATAAACTCTTAGTTTTTTGATTACATTGAGAGAAATATAAACAAAATGACACACACAATAACGTAATCTTTGAATAAAACCATTTACTCATAATTGGGTTTTCACTATAATTACTACAAAATCTTATTATTAAAGTAGGAAATTTTCCGTTTCACGGCTTGAAAACAAAAAAAATATTTGTTTTTAAGAGAGCTGGTTTAAATTATTTAAACACATAAATGAAAATTAAAAATTCAAAGATTTTTTCTGCTCTACAAAAAATCTAGTGCTCACTATACACACACGCATATTCTGAGATTTTTTATTAGGATGTTTTTTTTGAACATACAACCATATAAAAGGTTATTTTGGCCCTCCATTCTTTCAAGAGGTGGGTACTAAATTATTAAAAGAGTATATACACGCAGAACTATATTTGTTGGGCCACTCTATACTCCTTTTCCTCCCATCTACGAAAAAAAAAATCTCTCTCCCTATTTCAGAAGAGAAGGTTAGTATCCCCTCCTTCCCCGACAAAAAAAAAAACAGAAACACTTCTGTTCTCGTACTTGGTTGTGTGTGTTTTTTTTTTGAATCGTACTACTACTAATTCAGGAAATGGACTGAGGGCTTACTATTGAACCTCCATAAAATGCTTAGGTGTATCCAATAAAAATCACGACTCGGGTAGAATCCGATACGTTTCCCTTGTTTAGGGGTGGGGGTGTGGAATAAACGGAATAATGGAGGGGTTTCATCTTGTAAATAATGCAGCTATATGTGCCACTGACTTTTCTTTTAAAGTTCATAGGAAGGATCGAGATAAAAAAAATGTTCCATATATTTTTTGAATACAAATTCATTAGAACTATTTGTTAAGTATAATTGATTTGTTCTTTTGTTTCTCATTAAAATATTTCATCCCCTTAGTTTACATATATTCTGGACAGAACACACAACTTTTTCACAATTATCTTACTTCTTAAAATGTCTGCATTTAATTACACTACTGTTGGACGGATGAGAGATTTATATAAAAATAAGTGTGCCTTAGTTTGCAGAGTGAAGAGTTCTATATCATTTACGTAACACATTTTCGGAAAACAATCCCAAACCTTTACTTCAATATAAATACAGATATAACAAGCTTAACATTTTAGTCCACTGATGTAACGATAAATCAACATTTTACTTTCTTAAAATATATATAACTATTTAATTTTTATGTCTTAGGTTTTAACAATTTTATTGAGATAGTGGAGAATTGTATAACCACGTCGTGTTGATAGTTTGCTCACAGATTTTTATTTTTGGTTGTATCTAGTCACTATCTTTATCCAACCGGTTGAATAGTGACAAAGGTTCCTGTTGAAATAAAGTAACTTAGAACACCAATTTCAAAAGGGGAAAAAATATTTAAAATTATATTTCAAATAGGTTTTAAATTTTTAGTAATTTTCTTAAGGATATAATTTTTACTTTAGTTATTAATATAAGTTCAATTACTTTTATAATAAATTTGGTATTTTATTTAACCTTTTTCTTTAATAATTATTTGTTTGTAATATTTTACAAAAATATTTTTTGAAATTATAATAGATCAATAACCTGAATATTTATTATTTGGTTAAGTAATACTACTCCAAATTAATGTTAAAATCATTTTTAGTATTGGTAAATATTTTTATTTTTTAATATTTAGGTCCTCTTCTAAGACATCTTTTGGCTGAATATTACTTTGTATCTATCATTAAAATTGCAAGTTCGTAAATCCAGCCTAATGATGTCTCTACAAGGAGAGTCAAAACAAGATATTTTTTTATAAAATAAGGAGAAGACAAGAGTATGACATGAAAGATATCTCGTTATAATATTTTTTTAAGAGACACTACTAGAAATCGTTAGATTCTTGCAAACGTTGACATGGAATTCAATGCCACAAAGTTAAAAACATTGCAATACAGTTATAAAATTTAGAATTAAATTCAATAAACAATAATATTACATTATAAACTAATTACTTGAACATTCCTATAGGACATATACAAGACTGTATAAAGCCAAAATTTCACATTAAACAGCTATTATTGGGCTCCAATTGATATTAAAATTATTTATAAAATTTTTAGGTTTATTGTTGTAATATTGATTAAAAAAAATCTAACATTTTTGCTCGAGATTAATAATTTGTATCAACTATATATTGAACTGTAAATGCTATGGATATTTTTTTCAAGTGAAATTAATAACACGAATAAACACTTAAAATGAATTCTCTTAGTAAGGCCATAATGACACTTGAAGATGTAAAAACCGAAGTCCTAAAATATATTATATTACTTTTATAACACTTTTTAAGAAACAATATATTCTCACAGTTTCCAAGTAACTATCAATTGATTAAAAAATGAGTTTATTATTCGTTTACCCTTCGGATAGAGGAGTGTTGTGATCGTAAACAAATATAACTCAAGATCTTGATGATGAATGTCGACGATTCATGATCCCCTGTAACCAAATAAATTGTCTATCTTGATCTAGAGGTGAAACCATTAAAACGATCGAGCTAAATTTTGTATCTATTTTGTAACCGAGAAATTTTCGAAACAAAATTTTTAACCCATAAATAAATGGTAATTAACATAAGAACAAAAATAGAACGATTTAATTTTCTTGAAATTAATTCAAACAATTTTTATTAGCTAACGTATTGTATATTATGCACTGTTTAGGAATACAAACAACATGGCAGTCCTCCTTTTCACATGAAAATAATTTTGAAAATAATTTACCTAAGATTATATTCCCATGTTTGATCATATATCCTAAATTATTTGATACACTAATGCAATTATCATTAAGAGATCGTACTATTTAAATTAAAAATATATTATTTGACCTACATATTAATAAAACCAATAGTTTCAAATATGTAAGCAAATCTGTATATTTTTATGAGTGTCTTTGGACTGTGTGATTGATTTTTCCCAAGAACAGCGTGCACTTTTGTGGACGTAGATTTTCCTATTTTATCAATCTTCCTCTGACAGTGTATATTATTTCATTTATCCTCTTTCGTAGATTTTTTTGCAAAATTATTCTAACAAATCTTACAAGTTTTTAGTAAATGTCTTTATTTTAAGACAAAAAAGAAAGAAAGTCTGCGTGGTCCACGGTACCACTTATTTTTATACTTTACGATTACAATATTAAATGTGTTTTAAATAAAACCTCTTTGCTAGTTTTGATTTGTTTACAATTTACTTTTCTTAGTTTTAATTTGTAGGAGAGTTAAATAGTAAATATTAATATTTACTATTTTCGCTATCATAAAAATACATCTATTTAATTTTAAATAAATATATTAAATTTATCAAAGACACCTATATTATCTTAAAATAATAAATATTCATAAAGAAAGAGTTATAATTCCTAAAGGATATTAACTTCGTCTAAAACAAAGATGTTTCCTACGTTGTGTATATTACAAGTATACTACCATCTCCTTTGTATGCGAGCAGGCTCTCACTGTGTGGTTTGGTGAAAAGCCGAAATTTATACACACCCGAGTCCAATAAGCTTTTAAGGTGAGGTTGGCATAGTGCTAGCCTGAAGGGATACTATCAGATATCTACTCCTGATTTACACTTCCTATCTATGGCTCCAGAAATGAACAGGGGTGGACAGGACTTGAATTCTATAAGGAGATTTATTAAGGTCAAACCATTTCATTTGTATGGCATTTTAATTAATTTGTTCTATTAACTTTTACGTACGAGTACAAATTTCAAATACACAAATACATTATAGACGGCATATAAAAGCTAAAACATTTAAAGTAATTATTTAATTCCGTATTTATATAGTATTGATATTATTAAACATTTAAATCTTAGTGTTACATAGAATACTTAGCTGAATAATAATAATAAAACATAAAACCATTCTCTTTGGTGGCCGAATGGTCTAAGGCGTCAAACTGGTTTGCTTATGATGGTGGAATTGGATCTTGAATCCTTAAGAGTTTTTTTAACACTTCTTTTCTTCCTACTATCCTTCCAAGCAAATGTTTCGTTCCTAGTTCCTACCCCATAGCGTAATTATATCATATGTGTACAACCCTACAGGAGTAAGACCCGATGATGATATGAAAGCAAAAATCGTTAAATAACTTTTTATTTTTCGTGTCTTTTAATACTTTCAGGTAATACAAATTGTGTTACATTTATTGAATAGGAAATAAGGAGGCCAAATGTTGAGGAATTATACCAGAACATTGGTAAAGTGATGGTGAAAATCAGTTCTGTAAAAAAATCAGTACACCCACCTGGGTCTTGAGATTGAACCTCCCACTCATCATAAAAACTATATTTAACGAGCTTAATGTTTATTCCGCGTTTTCACCAATTGAGTTTTAGAACCATCATGAAAACTCAGGTTTGCCACGTACTGCGAAAACACAAGATATTTTGAAAAATATAGTTAAGTTACTAGAATATTTGTTAAGTTGGGACATTTTAACTGAAAGCTTAAAATATTAGGTAATTTAGTTGGAGGGAAAATTGAAATGAAGAATTATACACATTATTCATAGATCTCTTATTAACCACTAAACCAGGGTTGTTAAATGACAGAAGATAATATATATTTCTCCATCAATCTTAAATTATCCTCTTTTAAACATAAGTTGCATTATTTCGTAGTTATCAGTTCGTTTTTGAATACTTCTCCTGTCTACAATACAAATTGCCTGTAAAAATGGGAATTTCTTCCGGGAAACCTAAAAAACACAGATAATTTGGAAGCAAGGATATAGTAACAAGTCAAACTTTATTTTGAATCTCTATAAAGTGAAAGGTGTAAACATATTTTTTTAGAAATAATACTTTCAATATCAACATAATTGTAACTATCTACTACTATTGGTTTTTTATGTATATATAGTATATATCAGAATTTATGTAAAAAAATACTTGATGAAACTTTTAATTCATTCCTGTTTACAATATAATATAAATAGTTAAAGAAATTGTATTCAATATATTTTTCAACGTTAACGTGATTGTAACACAAAGAGAAGAAAAACAACCAATTGATTATGGGACTCTCCTTTTACTGTCGTTGTAAAGTAAGAAAATTGATTAAAAGAACAAAAGCTGCCCAACCCCTGTTCATACATTCCCCCCGACACTTTCATTCACCCCCTCTGAAACCCCCTCTTACCTCTATGCCACCTAGAACACCGAGGGGAGGAAACCCTGGATGTAGTGTGTTGGTCGCCACTGTCCCTTCCGATCTAATTTGAATTCAATCTCCCCAGCCAGCAAACTCCAGAGAGTTTTGAGATTTACAATCCCCCGTGAACACCCTTTCCTCACCCCTTTATCACTCGCTACCTAGCTAACTCTCACCCAGGTTGGATGTCCTTCCCTTGTTTTTCCTCCCCAACCCTCATGGACAACGACCCCACCCCCCAGACACTTAGTGACACTACTTTTATTTTTGTTTTGTTTTCAGGTTTAACAAGAACATTCGATGTTATAGAGACTAAAAATAGATTATTATTTTGTTTTATTTAATGGATAAAACGCATGTGGTGTTCACAAAGATTATTTAACATCAGGTTATATTAGAGAATAAGCTACACCATCAATTGAAAACCAATCACTTTTAAATGTTTACTATCCGCCTCGGTGGCGTAGTTGGCTAACGCGCTAGTCCTGATGAGCTGGACTGCTGAGGACGGGGAGATCGAGGTTTGAATCTCGGTCGGGTGAACTGGGGGTGGTTTTTCCTAAATGATTTTCCACTCTCCCTCCACGAAAATACGGGTTCACTTCTTTTAATTCAACCTTCCCAATTCCTAATCCATTAGCGTAATTAGTACTTTAAGCGTATAACCCAAACGGGTAGTAAGACGCGGTTCTAAATAATACTAATAATAATAAATGTTTACTAAGCTTTAAAATACAAGCATTAAATTACCTTCTTTAAGGACTCACATTTATAAAAAAAATCAGTTCAATAATTTATAAAATATAGTTTATTTATATGGTCTTCAAAGCTTTCTTCTACTTTATAAGTAAACAAACCTATTTCACTACAGATTAAAGAGAATCATAATGTAATTCGTAAAGATAATACAGCTGCCTTTCAGGGTAAATAGAGTGTACACAACATGTACAACTACATTATACAAATATATTACACTAGCGGGTCTTTGCAGTGATGGCTGCAGATTATTGCACTAAGATATATTATTTTAACCAGAAGAAGTTATAATAATAAGCCCTCACTCAACATTCTGGTCAAAAGTTTACTCGCCAAAGGCTATCAACTTTATAGAACTTTATAGAACTTTAAGCTTTCTGTGTTTAAATAAGTCAAAACATAGATTTTCTCCCTACATTTATTTATGTTAACTTAGCTCAGTTATGAAAAATAGAGGAACCGCATAAATTATAAATGCATAAATTGTAAATGCATAAAAGATAATTTTATATTGTTGATGTGTTAAAGGTAAAACTCACCATTGAGGAACATTCTTAATATACGAAAAAAAACACCTTTTCCATCTATGATTAATCTACGACGATCTAGTAAGTATAATGACAGTTTCGGGCCAATATATCGCCCCAGCAGGTGTATGTATACACAAATATATGTATGTATATATGTAAATACACACAAATAGATATATACATAAATGTATTAATATATACACAAATATATATATACATGTGTATATATATTCTTTATTTAAAAATAACAATAAATACTAATAATAATAAATGTTTACTAAGCTTTAAAATACAAGCATTAAATTACCTTCTTTAAGGACTCACATTTATAAAAAATTCAGTTCAATAATTTATAAAATATAATTTATTTATATGGTCTTCAAAGCTTTCTTCTACTTTATAAGTAAACAAACCTATTTCACTACAGATAAAAGAGAATCATAATGTAATTCGTAAAGCTAAGACAGCTGCCTTTCAGGGTAAATAGAGGGTACACAACATGTACAACTACATTATACAAATATATTACACTAGCGGGTCTTTGCAGTGATGGCTGCATATTATAGCACTAAGATATATTATTTTCTTTTAAACAGAAGATGTTATAATAATAAGCCCTCACTAAACATTCTGGTCAAAGGTTTACTCATCAAAGGCTATCCACTTTATAGAACTTTTATCTTTCTGTGTTTAAATAAGTCAAAACATAAATAAATGTGGGGGGAAATCTATGTTAACTTAGCTCAGTTATGAAAAATAGCGGAGCCGCCGATGCATAAATTGTAAAGGCATAAAAGATAATTTTATATTGTTGATGTGTTAAAGGTAAACCTCACCATTGAGGAACATTCTTAATATACGAAAAAAAAACTTTTCCATCTATTATTAATCTACGACGATCTAGTAAGTATAATGACAGTTTCAGGCCAATATATCGCCCCAGCAGGTGTATGTATACACAAATATATTTATGTATATATGTACATACACACAAATAGATATATACATCAATGTATTAATATAACCACAAATATATATAATTTCGTTATTTAAAAATAACAATATATACATATAGGGTTTTTAAAATATCGAGGTATAAAACTATGTAAAAAATGTACAGTGTATAAGGGATAACCAGACAAATATTTCAGCGTGATTAAGTTGGGTTCGGCCTTGCTACGAGACGTCAAAGTTGGCGCTGTGTGCACCTGGGGGATAGGCAACTCATCAATCTTCAGCACATAGCAAGTGGAGTGTTGTGAATCGCCTAACAATTATTATCCACATGGAATTTATGATCGTTTGTGTTGGGTTGAGTAGCATGGTGCAGGTGTTGTCTACCCCCTGGGTATACACAGCTACCACTTAAATGTCTCATAGAGACGCCATTTGGTGCCGCCAAACCCAAGTCCCTACGTGGAAATGTTGTATTTTCACCCTCTTAGATCTCGATATAGATTTTACCTAGATATATGAATGACTCGGTATAAATATATACACAGTATATATATATATATATACAATATATATATATATGTGTATATATATATATACAATATATATATATATATGTGTGTGTGTGTGGAATAATGTATTTTAAATAG
>CABFOW010000270.1:0-36103 GCA_902141385.1 Timema californicum
ATTTTCTACCGAAGTTAAAACGTCTTTCTTATTTTGACTCCCTCCCCCAAGTCCTGGAGCCCAATTTTGAAATTCCTCATTTTGTAAGTTTTCCTTGTTAAATTAGGTGGTCCTTCTAAAGATCTTCGAAATTTCAATTTTTCATCCTATCTCTAAGGGGCTTAGATTTTTCTGAAACACACCTAAACTCACTTTTGTTTTTATATATTAGTAATCTGAAGTACAGCTTTGCCCGGGAGAATAGTTTAGGATAACCAAAAAGATTAAAAAGGGTAAAAATTAAATCAAATTAATTTTTCAGAGTTATATAATAAGTTAAAAACAAGGTTTAAGTATGTAAAAGGGGTACTAAGGGAAAAGTTACGGACAGACAGACAGAAGACGGACAGACAAACGGCATTGCGGAAACCGTGTTTTTGGTTTCAGGGGGTCATTAAACGTTGACATTTATCGAAATTTCAAGTTAGATTATTTTGACAATCACAATACTAGTAGATATAGATAGTTCCTTGTATTTATTTTGGTTATTTTTAAACAGTAAATAGGGTAGTTTTAATTCAATATTTATCTGGCTTTGGCCTTGCATACAATATATCGAATCTAGTATGAATTTGCTTTTTTTCAATAAAGAAATTCAGGGGTTATTTTAATGTGTAGAGCATTTATCTCTTTTGAAATATAAATAGTAAACCTGGTTTTAAAAGGTATCTTGTGCACTCGACACATCTTCAATGCTCTTTATTTTAACAATCATATAATTAATGTATTTATTAAACTAGTATTGAGTCTTGGGGGAGACCAATTCCCAGTTTTCCCTTTATTGGGTGTGCCACTGACCTATATACACTATATTGGGTATTATACACACACACACACACACACACACACGAGTATATCATACCCAAGGAAGAACAAACAGAGAAATTCTGCATTAGTCTTTTTTTTGTGGTATAGCTTCAATTTGAGGAAACACTCAAATTTTCTATGTTAATAGGCTGTCATTTATAAATTATCAGAACTATATTATATCTTTTAAAATAACTAAATATTTGGTTTTTGCTTAGAAACATTTTTGACAGTATTTTATTTTGTGATAAATTAATGGAAAACTATCACTTTATAAACATTTTCACGATAAATTAAAATGTATAGTACGACACAATCTTACATACTCTCTCATTTAGTAACTAACCAAGAGTTGGTTTACTTCATTTGTATATTACAATTATGAATCGAATTTTCATAAATTTGTCGTCAGTAACCCAAAAGGGATTGTCTGCGCGGTGCGCTGTAAAATTTATTTATTTTTCAAACCACTAAACACTTTAAACAAGATTGATCCTGCTAATTTTAAAGTATGGTGTTGCGAGTAAAGACATGCCTACTTTGGTGAGTTTTGTGTAAATCTTTATATTAATTGTATAAAGCCGAAAATGACCGAGCTCAATTGAGTATATATATTAATTTGGACACCATTCGCTTATAAATTGTGGGCAGGAGGAAGATCACAAACCAAACATGTCTGTGTTCTTGTATATGTGTGCGTGTGTGTTCAAATATCAAACACACACACACACACACAAGTACGATTCTAGAATTGTTATTTTTAATTGTTTAACTTTGTAGAAATTCAAACCATTCTATTCTCAATTAATAGCTCTTAGCTCATGCTTGAAAAAACCCCGAGCTATTTAAAAAAGAAGTTGGGCTATATTAGGTTTTATTGGGTTTGTTGTGGTGTGATTGAAGATATTATGTATGTTATTTGATTTGACCAATTATGCTAACATATTAATTAGAGCTTAGTCTGTTACTTTACAAAGAAAATAACGTCTACGCCTAGCAATAATATTATATTTTAAAAATCAATTCTTTTAAGGAATTAAAACAATAGACACTGGTCAGCAAAATTCAAAATATAACTTTCATGCAATCATGTTAGTAAAATTTGGTTCTTAGAAAAGAATGTTTTAAATTTAAATTGTATCTGTATTCTTTAAAATATTCAATAACATTAGTTTAAAAGATTTATCCACATTTTAATTTATTGGACCTTTTATTTTAACGATTAATTTTCAATTAGAATTAGTTATTGTATTAATTAATGCCGAGTATCAAGGTTTTAGGCCTACACCTTGATTAGAAATACAAATCTAATATACTATTATTGATAATTAATAATATACTATATTATACATGTGTACACACTGACAGAATGTTGAATTAAAGCTACTACAGCTATGTATAATTTTGAAATAGAACCCAAACCCGGCCTTCTAAACATTAGCTGAGAAAAAAAAGGAGAAACCGACCCTCTACTTTCTTTGTTACGGAATCTATTTTTGGAAAGAATGTATACCTGCCAGTCAGTCAACCCTACAGGCGACGAAATATCTAGCTGTACACAAGTAAATTAACACAGGGGGAAATGGAATTGAAGTTCTCTACAATTACGAAGCGTAGCGGATTTGAAACAAAATAGAGTGTATGGGGGTTCCCCCTTAGCTATAGATGGGACGCTTGAATCCTTGATCCCCTCGAATCGTAGATATGCAAGATATTTGAGATTCGTAGAAATCTCAAAAGAATATCTCGAATACAAATTGTGAAGACCTTAACTTGGTAAAACAACAACGCTAAGCAATTAATAAAATAATTATATAGACTTGTAAAGTTGGGAGGGTAACAAAATCACAAAAAGGATAAAATTCTATAAATACAATTAGGTTACATAAAAAAGTGTTCTCTTAGTTGTTACTGGCATAATAGACATGACAAACCAAATAGCATTTGTCAGTGGCACCAAACCTTAAATATTAACATTTTGACCTAAATTGTACATTTTTAAAGATTCGATTATTCAAATTTGAATTCGAAATTTGAAAGAAAATTTAATATTCAGATTTAAAACTAGGACTCAAGAAATCCATCTCTAATTTTAACTTTNTTTGTAATTTATCTTTAGAGAGTAGCTAAGAAGTACAAATTTTAACATCAACCAACCTCACATGGTAAATGTATCAAAATAATGCTCAATTTCCAAATATTATAATCCCAAATTGTGTATTTTTTTCAACATTTATAAAAATAAGGGTATTAAATGTTATTTCATCAAAAGGGCCACAGGTCTGACATGGATTGGGCCACATGGGGCTCGCGTGTTTTAAGTTTGACTTTCCTGACTAAAACTATACTCTCAACTCTATCTTCTAAATATTTACGCACTTAAAATCAAGATCAATCTTAAACAAACATAGTAAAGTTACCCATCTGATCCTTCTAGGATGGAACCACCATCCTCTATTAGACTTGTGGACGAACAAGCTATCAACTAGGGCAAGAAATGAGCTAAGATACTTCTGATACAGATTCAAAAATAAGTTGATTGTATTATTCTTTAATGATAAATATTTGTTATAAACCGTTCACATATGTTTAATGTTGTTTGGTTGATTTTTGTATTTTCATTTAAAATTGGCCATCAGAGGCTGAATATACAACGTTATACCACTAAACTAAGTAGTACCATTTTCTTCTTTTTCCTTTAGTATGTTCAACACCCTAAAACTATTAATGAATTAGGTGCCTTAGTATTCTAATGACATAGACTTAGATGGGTTTGGGATAAAGTACTCGTCTCAGGGCCCAATGTTCATGGGTTTAAACCCAGCTGGGGTCAACGGATTTTTATTGAGCGATAAAATGCCGTTGCACAGCTTCTTTTTTTTAGGGGAAGTAAAGACGTTGGTCCCATGTCAATTGAGGCCGGTATAAGAAACATGGAAGGTATGTGAAAATGCCTTAACAGGCAAAATGGGTAAGTCCTTTCGCTCACGCTTTGTAAAAATTCTCGTGTGCTGATATAATCAGTCGGTTCGGAAAATGTACGTTTAGTATCTTGAATGATAAATATATCTTTAAAATGCACCCGCATTAGTATGTGGAGGATATAGAAAAACTAAACAATAATAAACAATACGAGGAAAACCACCTTCAGTACACCTTTCCGGGATTCGAACCTCGACCCCCACTTACGCGTATCGTTGCCCGCGCGGAACAAACTTCAAGCTCAGCTAGTTTGGTTTGCCGGTGAGGTGGAGGTCGGGGCTTGAATCCCGTATTGTGGATAGCCTATTCCTAAAAGTTTTCCAACTTGCCCTCCACGTAGATGTTGGTACAATTCCTCTTAATCCTATATTCCCTACCCATTAACATAATTAAATTGGAATATATCCGATAGGTGGTAAGATGTGGTGTAAAAAATATACCTCTTTGCTGTGTGTATTTATTCTATTGAGATTACTAAGTGATGACTTCTTAAAATATTTTCTTATACTTAATTTAGATAAATAAGCGGTGTGAGCTAGAAAACTTAAGCTTTGCTAGATAACAAGTTTAACTTCCATAATCATTACCTTTTACCATTTCAACATGCTAAGAAACACTTAGAGCCTAGGTAATAAAAATGAATGCATCTTCTTTGATTAAATATTTTCATTTACTTGCAGTAAATTATTAACTAGTTTGAGTATTTGAAGCGACATCATTATCACATACAAACTTGCATCCGAGTTTACAATTGTGTTTTTGTGACTATTTGGTTTGTAGAAAAATTTCTTGGACAAATGTTGTTTTTACAATTTCACACATTGCCTACAGAACAATTTAAATGCATCTACCTTTTCGCAACGTCTTAGAAAGAAAAATATGTTTTAACTCAAACTATGACATGGCAACAGTGATAAATGATAGGTCATAGATTAGGACTTATGTGTACAAAGAGAGTGTACCTTTAAAAAAAAAGAAGATAGTTTCCTGTTTATATTTTAGAACTAACTTGTGAAGCGCTTGTAAATATGTGTGATATACGTTGCTCTGCATTCAAATCCATCGCTGTAAAACTTCCTGTTATTCTGAATACCTCTTTTATTCTTATACTCTCTTGTTCAGTACCAAACCTATAGTACGTATCATGCGTGGTGGAATGGACGTATTTATATTATATTTTTTTATTTAACATGTAAATAAGTAAAAGTATCTTTACATCCAAAAACATTAGCCGCCATTAAATTTAACATATTCATTAGTATTACAATTTTAGTTGTGCTGTGGGGAAATTTAAACAATTAACCGAATATATTATTTTAATTATCTAATTGATAATGAAATATTTTTTAAATTTTAATAAAGTTCCCTTTTTTTACTGGAGGAGGGAGGGTTGATTAAAATGTCAATGTCTTGAACGTTGTCACTAAATTTGAGTTAAAAAAAGGTAGATTTATAACTATAATTTTTTTAGCGTTCTACTATTAACTTAGGTTGTTTGTTATCCCTTCCTGCGGCTTTGGGGGTAACTGGTTGATATCATGACGACGGCAACGTTGTGTTCCAGCAACGTGAGTCGCGGTGGAAGGTAGGATAGAGTCCCGGCAACGTGAGTCGAGGTGGGAGGTAGGATAGAGTCCCGGTTACGTGAGTCGAGGTGGGAGGTAGGATAGAGTCCCGGCAACGTGAGTTACGGTGGGAGGTAGGAAAAAATCCCGGCAACATGAGTCGCGGTGGGAGGTAGGATAGAGTCCCGGCAACGTGAGTCACGGTGGGAGGTAGGATAGAGTCCCGGCAACGTGAGTCACGGTGGGAGGTACAGGATGATGGCGGAAGGAGAGGCAGTACATACAAAGTTGCTCTTTACTAAACATTACAATTTATTACCTCTTTCAAACGGCGTATCCGATTTGGGTAGCCACTCTACAACTGGCCTCTGACATTTTTATTGCGGCCAAAATTGATAATATTTTACAAACCGCTTCGGTGGCCGCATGGCTTAAGGCCTTACTCTTGCAGTAGATGGGACTGCCGATGATGGGAAGATCCGGGTTCGAATCTCTGTCGGGTGTACCAATGTGATTTTTCTAAAATGGTTTTCCCTTCACTCTCCATGCAAATGTGGGTGCACTTCCTATACATATATTTCATACCCTTGAGACTATTTAAATTAATTAGTAGATAAACGCATAACCCGAACGGTTAGTAAGATGCAGTGCTAAAAAATAATAAAACTATTCTATTGGCATTTGTAATATCCATAAAAAGTGACAACTGCAGATATATGACTTGACGTATGAATGCATGAAAGTACATTTAGTAACTTTTTTGTATGGAAATCGGATTGTAGAACATGTATAAAAGTATATCCGTGTATACTAACTAAATAAACTCTGCAGGAAAACTATAAAAAATAATTAACCTTTATAATTTTCTAAACTTGTATTTATTCTAATTTCGTTAGTGAATAAATTTGCTGTAACTCGAAGTAAACATTTATCTAAACGATTATGTGAAAATTCCCTCACTTAACCAAGTTGCCCAAGTAAATTGCAAATATTGTTCCGATGGTGACTGTACAAGAATACATCATGCATGTTTGTATTGTGATCCATTCAACACACTTTCATACACTCAAACTGAAACATAATTACTGTGTACACAACTGGCAATTAACATGAAAATAGAAGGGAGGCCCCCTGGGTTGTGAAATGAGTGACACCATTTGATGACGGTTGGCCTTCAACTGTATCCGATTATTTATTTTCTTTTGTGTAAAAAGGAAAATGAACTCTATATTAATCGTCATCAATGACTCGACAGTAAAACATTACTTGATTCTCTACTTATTTCACTGCGTCAGCCATCAAAGTATATTATGCTTTGTATACAATAGGTTTAGCAACATCATTCATATAAATACCTACATTATAATAGTGATCAGTGTTTGAAATTGCAAGTCTAAGCTTAAATAAATTGCAAACTATAACGTCACTTCAGTCACCCTCTTTCATTCTGTAACTTCACGCCCTTGGGATCACAGTCTTACTGAAGGTATAAAAATCCACACACTCCCATGTTCTTATGAGAATAGAGTTATGGAACTTCAAAAACGATAATTAACCCTCAGAGAAATTTTCTATTGTGAGCAATAGCAACAGTTATAAAATGTTTGTCTTACTATGTGGTGGATTCAGGGGGAGGAAGGCGGAGATGGGTGCGATCACTAGGTGTGCCGAGAAATTCTTGACATTATGGTAGGGTCTGTTTTTGATTTAAAAAAATTAAAAGTGGTTTCATTCAACATTTTCTCTTTACCCGATTCGGGGGCGCTACTCTCGTGTTGGACTGGACTGCTGAAAACGGAAATATCGTGGCTCAATTCAAGTCGGGTGCCCTGAGAGTGGTTTTTTCTCAACGGTTTTATATTTTCCCTCAATGCAAATGCGGTTGCACTTCCTCTAAATTAAACCTTTCTAATCCAACAAATATTAGCGTAAATAGTACATAGGCTATAGGCCAAATGGGTAGTAAGATGGGGTGTTAAGTATATATATCTTTAAAAAAATATAAATAATATAAAAATGTTCGAATTCTTTTCTTTCTTTTTTTCAGGGAATGAAATGGCATACAATCAACGAGTTGAGTAATTACTCCGCGCATGCGTTTGGCCGAGGCTCCCATTGTGTCACGTAGCTTGCACGTTCAGTGTGCCGCGAGGACACGCAAAAAATAATAGTGTGCCGTGAACAAACAAAGATTGAGAACCACTGCCTTACATGAATCAATAGCTCTTTCAACTTAGCTCTAACATGCAAAAAATCAAGTGAGCACCCTCGTAGTCCTAATTATATTACTAAGTTTAGTATGATAACCAATAATCATGTGTATTAATTTTTTTTATTACTACCAAAATATTTTAAGCCATTGTGGCTGTATATATATTTACTACTTTTATTGTAAAAGTGTATTGATTTAAATTAAAAATTCCTTTATCAAAATGATGTTTTTTCTTACAAGTACTTTTTTTAGTCTAAATTAAACTCGTGATTAATTAAAATTGAAATTAAAATTAAAATTATACTTGAAAGAGCTTTATGAAAATAATTCCCCCCTCTATCCTCCAAACCCACGTGGCGTATTTTTATCGGATGTTCCGTGTTCGAATCCGGCTTGACATACGTCTTGATCGCTTGGTAATTATGCGTTTATCTATCAGTGTTCGCTGAGTTGTATTATCTTGTATTAGGTGCCAAGCAACTAGGTATCCTACCTACGTTTATGATTAGGTAGTTAAAGTTAAATGAAAACTATACTATTAATTTAGTTGATTTATTAAGATGAGTAATTGTTACTAACATATTATTATACAACTATAAAGCCACATGGCTGACTACTCACTGACATTAATGTTTACCCACTTCCAGATGAGCCAGAAACTTGAAATTTGGCAAACTTATAGCTTCTAGCCTGTAACCGACGGGAGTATTCCAGAAAGTTGAAAAATTTACTTTTTAACGCCGAAAAAAAATATCAAAATGGTGGAGCAACTTTAAAGTCAGTGCAGACCTTTCTTTTGAGGTCTCTTGTGGCTAAACTCTAAGACCTATAAAAAAAACTGCTCTGAAATTACATTAGTTTACATCCACTTGCAAAGATAACTCACCGGGGATTTGGGGGAGGAGCCCCCAACGAGCAAAGCGAGTTTATTTATGAAAACTTAATGTAACCCGCCTCAGTGGTCGAATGGCTTAAGTCAGCGTGGTACAACGTGACACGCGAGCCAAATGCGGCCCACGGTAATTGAAAATGTGTCCGTCACAATATTCTGGATGAAAATTAAAGTGAAACCCATGGTGGCAGATGTGAAATAAATAATGATTCAAATGAAAGTATGTATTCTAAAAGGTCATTATTGCAATTTACTAAGCATTTATTTGTGTGAAAGTGTATTTGCGCATGCGTGCATAGTTAATAATCTATTTTCGGAAGATTAGTAGAATTTTTTTTGTCGGTAAAATTTGAAAGAATCTACCAACCAAAAATACAATTTATATTTAAGTATTGAACATAATTGTGTATTATGTGTTGTTTGCAGGCTTATATTAAGTTGATTGGATTACTCAACACATATCGGTTTGCGGTGCAAACTTATAATCAGATTTGACCCTTGGGATGAAAAAGTTGGAGCACCCTGGTTTAAGGCGTCACTTTTGTGTTAAACTGGCTGGCTGAATACTGGTAGATTGGGTTTCGAATACCGGTCGGGTCTACTGAGGGTTGTTTTCCCTAAATCTGTTTCCCCTTCTCCTTCCACGTAAATTAGATATATTACTTCTAAAATGCTTTCTTCCTCATACCTATCTCATTAGATTTTTTAAACATCGTGCCTTACTACCCATTTGATTTATACGCCTATGTACTAATTACACTCATGTGTTAGGGATTATGAAGGTTTAATTAAGATAAATTGCACCCTCATTTACGTACAGGGAGAGTGATAAAACATTTAGGAAAATACTACAGTGCACCCAACTAGAATCTAACTCTGAGCTCCCCGTCTTCGGCAGTCTATTCTAACAAGATAGTAGCTCGTTAGATCATGGGGCTATTACAGCGAGTGTCATTAGATTATATATGCGCATTATCTGTTATGGTAGTAAGACGTGGTGCTTAGTAAAAATAACATGTAATTCTTCCATAATTTTATACCTACATTAAAAAAATGTAAATGTAATAAAAAGTTTAATTATTTATTAATAAAATCTTGTTTTTACTCATTTTCAAAACCAAATTTCAAAATTTTAGGGCATGTATCTAGTATCTAATAACTTTGGGACACGAGTCAGTGAATCTGTTAGTGTGTCAGCTAAGTTATATAAATTTAGATTTATTACATTTTAGTATTAGGGCCCTGTATTAGGAGGACTAGTTTATATTCATGTAATATTCAAATTCTTTATTACTTAAGTATTGCGGGGCTATGACCCAATTTGACCTCGCCTTAGTAAGGGACAGTTATCACATTGTATCCTCATTTTCCATCTTAGGGGTTGTCTTAAGTCTGTGCGCCCGGTCATGCGTCGCCGAAGATCTTTATACACACACACACACACACACACATATATATATATATATATATATATATATATATATATATATATATAATCATTCTAATGTTTGTTTTCAAATATTTTTTGAATAAAGATCTTTTATATAATAGCTTTCACACATTACAAATACATATATATTAGATAACTTTTCTGACATATTGACTGACTCACTGACTCTTGAGAAGATAAGACTTCTAGGGAATTCATCAATACTGACTCAAAGGAAGGCTCGTAAGGCATAACTGTGAAAAACTAATCTCCTCCCTGGTGAAAACATAGTGTTTTCAATTTTCATTCTATATAAAGATTAATTCTCATACTACTTATTGCATTTCTTTCTTTTAGTGAAAAATGAACCTGAGCAAGGGACGATCCCTGGAAAGCTCAGTGGTAGAGCATTGGTGTGCTAAGCCAAAGGTCCGGGTTCGATTTCCGTGTCAAGGTGCAATTTTTCAGTTTATTCGAATATGAATCAATTACGATTGATTTTCGTTGTATCATCATTCATCCCCCAAGATTTGCCTTTTGTATAGCCAATATTTAATTGTATATAGTTTCTTTCTTCCAAAATTTTAAATAATATCGCTAATAGCCTGGGTGTCACTGGTTTCAAAACGTGCCAATACACAATCACTTTGCTACGCACGCACTCTTAGTCATGTCATGCCGCGTAATCTCAGCCGCATGTGAACCGCGCTTTATTCGTATAATGTCGTGCCACGTAATCCCGATGTCAGTGCGCGTGGGGGTATAACAAGGGAGATGTATGTTGGTGCATATATCACCGGTCCTGTCACCGTGACTTACAGTCCCTCGAGGGCACCATCACGGACTCGCGTGCATCCATCCCACCACTCACTCGTCACGAGCACGAGGACTGAGGAGCAGTACCGACCAATCACTTGTAAAAATACTCCTTCCTTGCACTAGACTTTCCTCTTGTTATAAGGATTCTTCCATACACTATCTCTGCCCCATTGCAAGAAAACTCCTTCCTTGCGTTAGCCCTGGCACTTTCAAGAATATTTTCTCTCTGCAATATACCTGCTACTTGCAAAAAGACTGCTTCCTTGTACTAGACCTTCCACTTGCAAGAAGACTCCTTCCTTGTACTAGACCTGCCATTTGCAAGAATACTCCTTCCTTGTACTAGACCTTCTCCTTGCAAGGAGACTCCTTCCTTGTACTAGACTTGCCATTTGCAAGAAGACTCCTTCCTTGTTCTAGATCTTCCACTTGCAAAGAGACTCCTTCCTTGTAGGGCCTACTAGACCTTCCACTTGTAAGAAGACTCCTACCTTGTACTAGACTTGCCATTTGCAAGAAGACTCCTTCCTTGTACTAGACCTTCCACTTGCAAGAAGACTCCTTCCTTGTACTAGACCTGCCATTTGCAAGAAGACTCCTTCCTTGTACTAGACCCGCCATTTGCAAGACGACTCCTTCCTTGTACTAGACCTTCCCCTTGCAAGGAGACTCCTACCTTGTACTAGACTTGCCATTTGCAAGAAGATTCCTTCCTTGTACTAGACCTTCCACTTGCAAGAAGACTCCTTCCTTGTACTAGACCTGCCATTTGCAAGAAGACTCCTTCCTTGTACTAGACCTGCCATCTGCAAGACGACTCCTTTCTTGTACTAGACCTTCCCCTTGCAAGGAGTCTCCTTCCTTGTACTAGACCTGCCATTTGCAAGAAGACTCCTTCCTTGTACTAGACCTTCCACTTGTAAGAAGACTCCTTTCTTGTACTAGACCTGCCATTTGCAAGAAGACTCCTTCCTTGTACTAGACCTTTCCCTTGCAAGGAGACTCCTACCTTGTACTAGACTTGCCATTTGCAAGAAGACTCCTTCCTTGCGTTAGACCTGCCACTTGCAAGGAGTCCCCTTACTCTCCTTAGACCTGCCATTTGCAAGAATACTCCTTCCTTGCGATAATCCGCAATCAAATCTCTACTAGTGAACCAAGCGCTACTGAAATATTAAACTGTTACTTCATGAAAGCTTCTTCCTTGTACTAATTCCATACAACAACGCTACTACTGACTGGTACATTGGAGTGCATTAAATCTTTAAAGTAATTTTCTGTTCAGATAAAATTAAACTAGAGCTGTACAGATCCTGTGGCTCGGACAAGTGAGAAAGTTGACTTAACCGATCTTTTGCCTGCCTACGACTCGTTAAAATAATATTAAAATCTACTTTGCCTTTTTAAATTTATTTTTATTTTGAACCAAATAATAAAGTAGTGTATTTTTTTTAAATAGCTAATTGAAGCATACAGGATGTAGAAGCCCGATGTTAAAAGGAATGCTCCAACATTCGCCTAAAGAGAGGAAGATAAACCAACAAGTTTACCAGACAGGTATTTGAACCTTGTTCTCTAGAGTATTTAAAAAAAAATGTCATCCAGTTCAAGTGCCACTTAAAGAGGGGGCCGTGGTGTTGTTCATCGCGTGATGGGTGAGGGGTGCGGGAGGAGCGGAGGATGAAGGGACCACTGAGTTATGAGTGTAATTTTTACTATTGTCAGACATGACTAGAAACCTGAGAGGGAGAGGAAGATTAAGAGAGAGAGAGAGAGACGCGCGCTGCAAGAGAAAATAACGAACGCATGGTTACATCCACTCCGCCCTTTTTTCTTTCCAAGCCACTCCCACATACCTCCGCGACACTGCAATGAGTCTTCCGCAAAGTCGGGTGTGCGTTTAGAGGCTCGACTGAGACTCGTGAGGCTTCTGTTTGAACAGTATGATACTTTTTATTTTAGTAGCGCGTCTTACTACCCGTTCAGGTTATACGCGTATATACTAATATGATATTGAGTTAGAGAAGAAGATTGAATTAAGAGGAATCGTACCTGCATTTGCGTGGAGGGAGAGTGAAAATTTACTTTCAATACACCCAACTTGGATTCGAACTCCGATCTCCCAGTCACTGAAAGTCTAGTATACTATAATATTGACGCCTTGGACCACGCAACCACTGAAGCAGGTTTTTTTTCCTTTTCACAAGAGTGTGGTTACTTATTTCCTTAGCAAGCAAATGCTGGTGAATATGATCATAAACTAATCCTTTCCGTCATGTTTACTTAGGCTGGATGATTGTAAATTGCCCGTTCTCGTATGACCACCAGTACAGGCATCCCTCCCCCCCTTTTTTTAAATCAATGCTTATGTACTATTTACGCTCATGTTTTTTAGGATTAGGAGGGTTATATTTATGGAAGTGTACCTGCATTTGCTTGGAGGTAGAGTGGGAAATCATTTAGTAATAACCACCCTGAGTACACACGATTGAGATTAAACCTTAATCATCGGCAGTATAGTCTACTACAAGTGGTCTAGGAGTAAGGTGTCGGACTTCTGTGCTGGTGGTCCGGGGTTCAATCCTCGGTCCCGACACAGATTTATCTGATTATCAAACAAGTCCAAAGGCTCTTTATATGGAAATATAGCTCTATGGATCTTATTTCATCCATAAACAGGCCGTAGCGTGCTACCAGGAGGAGTTTGTCCAAACCGGGCCTGTGGATTTTTTTTTACCGCTAACTAGAACACTAATTGGTCGAGTATCAACGAAAAATCTACTATTTTTGAGCAGGTGAACAAAACCTGTGTAAGAATGATCAAATGGGGCTTGGTGGAGAAGATGCCACAAGTAATGTACAGTTTTAACAAGATCTACGTATTCCGGCAACAATCCACTCCATGTCATTGAAGATAAAGTTTCAACACGAATTGTGTAACCCTGGTAGCACTCCACTATACTGCACGTACAGTTTTAACAAACTCTGCGTACCCTGGCAACACAACACGCCACTGCACGTACAGTTTTACTAATCTCTGTGGAACGTGGCAGCACTCCACGCCAATGCACGTACAGTTTTAACATACTCTGCGTACCCTGGCAACACAACACGCCACCATCTCGATAAATCTTCAGAAGCAAGCGATAGTAAGTTGTTGCTCTGACCAGGAGAACAGAATGGAACGTGTTTCGCCGTGTATGTGGGCTTGTCCCCGCGGAGACTAGAGTCAATAGGTTGGCGAGACCCCCTACCGGGAAGGTTACATCATCTCTTATTAAGAATTGATGGCAGGGACTTGGCACCCCTGATCTTCCCGCCATACTCTAGTCGGCGGGGTATCCAACCCCCCTCCCTTACCTACCCCGACGTAGCTTCCACCTTTGAATTTACCCTATGATATGTATAACAGTTCTATGAGTATAAGTCGACGACGTTTTTATTACATCAAAATTCAAACTTCCAGCTGGAAGTTACTATAGATTTATGTCATTGTTTTTTCCTTTTTGGTTTGAGTTTTACTGTCCGTCCGGGCTACACGCAAAAATCACACTATTTGATTAGGCCTAAGCATGACTAAGGAAAATACAAGAAAAAAAAATCTAGCCATCTTTGCGTTGAAGGAGAGTGAGAAATCAATTAATAAAAGTCGCTCTAAATCCACCAAATAGGTAGACAATACTTTAAAAAGTGCTAGTTTATCCTAGTACAGCAAACTAATACATTTTTAATAAACGCTCAACCTTGCACCAGTAATGTTATATTTAGGTAACAAGTTGAGTCTATTGTTATTGCCCAAGTCAGGTGTACTGTTGTCCCCCCCCTCCCCAAACGGCTTTTCACTCCCCTCCTGTCGAATGCAGGCACAACTCCTTTAAATTCTACCTTACTTATCCCTAACACATGTGCGTAGTTAGTATATTTGCGGTCAAACCGAACGCGGTGCTAAAAATTAAATCCTAACATAGAATACCTTACATCATAACATAATTTACAATAAGAGTCTGATAGAAAAGAAAACTATATATATATACCCACGCATTTGTTACGGTGAGTATTAACAACACTTTACTTTATTATTTTATTGAAAGTGATATTATCTATGAAAATTACAAATTTAATATCAAACTATCGGATTTGGTGGCCGCGTGGTCTAACGCGCTACTCTCGTGTTATACTAGACTGTCGAAGATGGGAAGATCGGGGTTCAATCCCGGTCAGATGCACTGAAGGTGTTTTTTTCCCTAAATTGTTTTTTACTCTCCTTCCACGTAAATGTGGGTGCACTTCATCTCAATTAATCCCTAATCCATTGGTGTAATTAGTGTATAGGTTTATAACCCGAACAAGTAGTAAGATGTGTTGCTAAGAAGAAAAAATCAAATGACTTGATTTATATATATATGCTATATAAATTGATTTAGTAACTTTATAAATATCACATAAATCCTTCCTATATAAATCGGACTGTAATTAAGTTTTTGTTTTTTTAAATACTAGTTTTTCTCTTGAATCGTTCCCAGCACCTGTTTCGTTCAGGACTCGTATTATCGCGGCGACAACGTGTCTGGCGGCTTGGAGTCTCTTAGAGTCCTGGGAACTTCCCCTATGGGGTGGAGGGAGAAGTCTCTCTAGCCCACGTGGAGTCTCTTAACTTAGCCCCCTCTTCACACAAGGTGGCCCACCCTCCAACAAGACACCGTGTGGTAAACGAAGACCATGTCGACTTGGTCAGTGGCTACGCTTGTATCACGGTCAGCAAGCCATCACTCTCGTGTAGGATTGACTTGCGGAAGAAGGGGAGGACAGGGTTCGAATCCCGGTTTATTTTTCCTTAATTGTTTCCCACGAACTTACGTGTAAACTACCTCTAAAATGCTTCCTTCCTCATACCTACTCCATTAAAGTAATTATCATGTGTGCACAATATAAAAAGTAAACACGTAGTAAGAGTAGACGCGATGATTTAAAAAAAACAGTGTTTCTCGATAGGCAGTCCGCGGACCAACAACGGTATGTGGGCTTGCCACTTCCACTTCACAATGAAATTATTATTAATTCAAGTTAAGACATAATTATATTTTAGGAACGTGTATGAAAATTACCATAAATTAGTTTTTGTAAAGAAACAAATTTATTTTTAAATAATCCACATTATAATTTACTTTAGTTCATCCGTGAATTATGAGAGTTCCCAACAACCCTTTACACCTCAATTACGTGCTTATTACATTTATTAATTTACTTATTTGTTTTTTTGTTCGTGTGTTCATGTATGAAATTAAAACAACTTAAAACCGTATATATTTTGATTATCAGTTTAAAAAACTGTTATAATTAATTTACACATGTTCACGTTATACAGAAAAAATAGTTATTTTGGTCTGTTAATTATAAAAAAACTGGAAATTATTGGCATAGGATATCCTAATAAATGATGTAGCAAGGCAAATAAAAATAAAAGGAACCATATTTATTACCAATCCTTAAGGTGGGAGCTTAAGGCTATAGTTTGTATAGCAAAACTTTGTTTGACCAAAATAAATAAAATCTTGCTCAAGTAGAAACATATAGTTTAATTTTCTTCACATGGTGACTTGAACAATTATTGAATATCTGGCATGAGCAAAGTGTCATTAGATAAGAAACTGTTTAAATGAAAAGAAAAAGTTGTAATTAAATTCTAGGACACCCTTGAGAGATATCCAAAAACTGTTGAAATCACCATGTGAAGAAAATTAAACTCTTATTTTTCTACTGGAGAAATATTTGAGTTCTTTTGACAAAAAAAAGTGTTGATATAAAAAATTCCGCAAAAATACATACCTTTTCTCCCTTCCCCTAAACTCCCACCTTAATTAGATCTAAGAACTTGCCAATATGCACGCAAACTGCACACACTAAAGTATTTTCAGTGCATTATAAACATATCTTTTATTTTACTTGTGGAGGTCACGGCACGGCCTATGAGCACACAGCCCTTCCCGGGGGGGTACCATGATATGTGTTAGCCGGAGCCACAGCTGGGAACACTGCCGGAATGCGTGTAGCCTCTTTCATATCTGTCCGTTAAGGAATGTGTGAAGAATGCTAAGAAGTGTTGCCAGCCTTCATCTGGAGGTTTGACCTGTCTTTTTGATCGCGGTAGGTTACACTGTCGAGATATTACACTTATCCTGCCGCATGGAGATAATACTGACTCTGCAGAATATATTGGGCCTAAAGGGTGGCTACAAGAATTAGGCTATAGAGCGGGTGTTTGAGACTTTTTCGGGGCCCGATCTACTTAATAACTTATCAAAGATCCCACGATCATACTTCGTCTCTCCAATAGGTCTATACATTATAATATATATTTACTCCTTAAATTCAATCGTTCCTCTATTGATCCTAATTATGTACACACCCGGATAAAAACAAAATTAATAGAATAAATAAAATTAATATTTTCATACTAAACTATTTAAATTTCTTGTATGATTACTGAATATGACCGATAAAGATAATTTTGATCCCTCTATAAAGTTATTGAATTGTTGTATTATTTTGTAAGTTTAAAAGACTCGAAGATCAACTTTTAATGATGGTGTAGTTTTCTTACACGATCGACTGAAAATGATTGCGAGTTTGACAGGTTAGTGTTAGGCGTTTATTACTATTAGAGGTATTTAATGTTAGTTAACTTTCTGAACTGAACGATTATAACAGCACACAGCTTGTAAACTAGCTTGACTCTTTACACAAATACACCATGTCCCTCAAACACCATACCTTCAAATATCTAGGCGTCACTTTAGCTGTAGACTTGACTGCCGATACTTTAGCTGCAGACTACCCTGTCGATGACGGGTAGATCGGGGTTCTAACCCTGGTCAAGTTTAAGAATGCTATTTGCCCCTAAAATTGTTTTCTCCTCTCCCTCCACACAAATGCGGCTACTCTTACTCTTAATTCAACCTTCCTCACCCCAAGCACCTGAGTTTGGTTAGTACAAAATATACACTAAGCCGTAGTAACTAAATATTTAAAAAGTCTAATACAAGTAAATATAAGTACAGTAGCCCCATTACTTCTTTGGTGCTGACTGACAGCTCACATCTGACAGCTAAAAGATTTGAAAAGTTACTGGACCAAATTATTTATCCCTATGCCGAACCATATGATCTGCAAAAACATGTTTTTAGCAGCTGTCACTTCTGACAGTCAAAATTTAGGTATACACCAAAATGTTGACTGTCAGAAGTCAGCTGTGAGCTGTCAGTTAGCATCAAAGAAGCCACGGGGCCACTGTATACAAATAATACATATCTTCGTCGTTACAATATGGAATCGAATTGAGGGTATCTTAAAGCTGTGTTCAACCACTGCAAACACTTCACCATGATGATGAGTTGATACTAAGCTATAAATGAACTTCAATAAGTTCAAAGTTCAATACCAGAACAACCCAAAGGGTTTGATTAAATCTTTTGAATTTGTTCAAACACACGAACATTTGGTTTCACAAACACATTATCCCCTCTTATTATAAGTGCATGAGCGCAGTTTTGTGCCAACTAATGTTTAGCGTAATTACAATATCGAGGAAACCCTTCCATGGTGTCGGCCCTTCAATTAACCTAATTACAAACACATGTTCAACGGGGACGGGTTCTCGTAAACGAAGGCCAACCAACTAAACACTTCTTTTTTTTAACGCGCACGTGGTCGTTAGCGCATAGCTAGCAACAATGGGCGCAACCAAACGGAGTAATCCCCATCCACCTCCCCCTTTTTTAAACATTTTTGATATTACCAAACATGACAAGCAGTTCCCTTTCATGTCCAACTTGATGAAAAGAATCAAATGATATGCGTAACCCACGACGTAAATTTAAGGAACAAACAAGGAGAATAGCCAACGAAAGGGCTATTCCTACAAAGATCTAATTTAATGTTGGTTTATACACGTCGATGAAATGGTAACTGCATAAATGCATATATATACCGATTTACAGTTATATATGTATTTCATCCAGAGCTTTTACGTACACTTTCTAAACACGTTGCAATTTTGGTGGATGACGTAATCCAAGGCCAACACATTCAACCCAAGAAACTCAATCATATTAATTTCGATAGTATACATTCTGGTGTGGTCCCAGCGGTGGGCACACAGACAAAAGCGCCAGTCTAGGCTTGTTTGGTATGTCAGTCACAGTGAGGTAGGAGTTCTATTTCCTTCTAGGAGTAGGCCTACTGATGTTTTACTGGGTAAGTTCCAACTCTACCTTCCCAAGAAAATGTCACTCTTCTTTCATGCAACTGCGTGTACATTTACTCTTTAATTACACTTTCCTTATCCATACTCTTCTTTTATAAATATATGGAAATCCCAGGTGGGTTGCAATACGTGTTTCACTACTATTATTGTCAGGCTCAATAAACACGGACTGTACACTATCAGATGTTGGGCTCAACCAACACGGACTGTGCCCTATCCTTTATCGGGATAAATCAACACTGACTATACAATAACTTTTGTTGGATTCAATCGACACGGTCTACGCACGATTATTGTAAATTGGCACGCCTGTACCAAAACAAAATGTTCAAATATGTTGGGAACGTTTATTGAAATTAAAATTAAACATGCGAAAACAAAGTAGCTATTAGTGGCACTATTCAATGGTCTTTCATTGAAATGTTGTTCAGAGTAGTTTGTTATCGTGGAAACCTTAAATATATTTAAAATAATAATCTCCTAGAACAGTGTTCCTCAATCTTTTGACCAGGGTAACATTCTTTGATAGATACCCTTTATTTTGTGACACTCTTGTATGAAACGTCCTTATGTCGAAGAAATCTGAGGTAAGGAAACTTCTAGTAGAGGACGTAATGAAATTAAAAATACTCGTGATCAAACACTTGCTGTAGAAAAATTAAATATAAAAACAAGAATATTTTTGTGTGTAATACTCGAGGACTAAATTATAAATGTATCCATATACATATAGTACCGGGGTGTGTGTTGGCACTCTTTTTAAGGTGGGGATGTAGAGAGGGCAAGGAAAGGTCAGTGCTCTTACAGTTTTTATATAAGAATAGTTTTTTGATCAAAATAAATCAAATATTTTTTCAATACAAATATAGAGTCTAGTATTCTTCACATGGTGATATCAAAATTTCTTGAATGTCACTAAAGGATGTCCTGGAATTTAATGACATATTTTTTCTCCCTTTAAAAAGTGTCATCTAATACTGCTTTGATCATGACAGATATTCAATAACTGTTGATATCAACATGTGAAAAAAAATTAGATTCTATGTTTGTAATGGAGCAATATTTTATTTAGTTTTGTAAAAAAATGGTGCTAAAAAACTCCTACTCGCGTTCCCTACATCACCACCTTAAGGGTGCCTTATGGTTGGGAACTGAGACGCACCGCAGACGTTTAAAAATCCCGCATTATTTAAGAAGTTGTTTGATTTTTTTTTGTTAATATAATTCAACAAAATGTAGGCGGAAATTATCAGCCAGTTAGTCCAGTTAGTCCAGTCTGGCCAGTTAGAAAGTTTAAATTTTGAGTTTAAAGCTAAACTTTTTTCCAACGAAACTTTGTGTTAAGATTTGTATTTCTTGGATTAGATCAAAAGGTTAGAAACTTATATCAAGCCTTCCTCCATGAAATAAAGTCATGTTTTGGTAGGGTCACAACAGAAAGCTTTAAGATGATGTGGGATTGTTTATAGAGCTTTACGTACGTTATCATACTTTTTTAGACACTATAAAATTAAAATTAATTCTTTATAAATGATTTGAATCTTCCCCTACATTTTGGGGGAATCCATATTTTAAAATATCAAACCGCTTCATAGATGATCCGGAATATCTAAACGTCTACAAGACTTCTCAGTGTTCCTCCATGTAACAACCTAAAGAACTACCGTCCTAGTGTTTAATATCGTGAGTTCTATACATACCTGCTCTTAGAGCGTCCATGGGTACAGATGGGTACGGTATGGAATAAGGGTATCCTTCCTTCCTCAGGGTCTTGGGTTTTCTCCTCGGCCGGTACTTGTAGTCTGGGTGTTCCTTCATGTGCATGGCACGGAGTCTCTTCGCCTCGTCGATGAAAGGCCTCTTCTCATCTTCGGTCAGCAACTTCCACTCGGCTCCTGGATGAAAGGAGGATATTTCGGAATTATTAAATTTACAAATGTTGTATACTCTAAAGCAGGGATTCCCGACCTTTTTCATTCTAGGACACACTTAGTCTAATACATTATTTTCATGGCACACTTGTGCTTATGAGTATTGAGATGCTGTTGACAATAAGTGTATTCTTCTACTTGCAGAGTAAATTGCTTGTTTACTTTAATTTTTTCAACAACATTTTGACTTGATGTCCTCAGATATTTCAGAAATACGTCGGCCTAGCTTATTATTCGATAAAGACACTTTTGAAATTACCTCTTTAGATTATTTTACAAGCATGGTTTCAATAATGACCTGACGAGCTGGCACAATCACATATTCGCAAGACACAAATGCTTAGAGGTTAAAAAACAAAAGTTAAAAAAAGCCTAACTAAATTATCACTAGAATAAATCGTGAGGAATAAATCAATATTTTTTAATATAAATAAGATCATTTATTGATACCCCCAACTCAAATTAAGTGGCACCGTAATTAGATAATGGTAGGGTTATAATGTTCATACGAAAAAATTTACTTTTTGCCGAAACTGGCCCCAGTAATTATTTTATGGCCCTTGCCTATCTCCGAGTTGAATAGCCCTTTCCTTAAAGTTTAGTTTGTTATTTGTAGTAACATGTTCTAAGTGCCAATATCTATCTTCTTCTATATACTGTAAAGCTACATGGCTGACTCACTCACGCATTCACTGACGTAAATGTTTACCCACTTCCAGATGAGCTAGAAACTTGAAATTCGGCAAATTTATAGATTATAGCCTGTAACCGACGGTAAAATTCGAAAAAGTTGAAAAATATAATTTTTAATCCCTGGAAAAAATTCAAAATAGCTGAGCAACTTTAAGGTTGGTGCGGACCTTTCTTTGGAGGTCTCTTGTGGCTAAACGGTAAGACATATCAAAAAATGGCTCTTGAATTACATTAGTTTACATCCATCCACATGCAAAGAAAACTCATTAGGGATTTGGGGACGAAGCCCCCAAAGATCAAAGCGAGTAAAAGATATAAAATCTCAAGTATTCTTTAGTATAAAGTCATGTATAGATATACATATAATAGGGCAAGTGTTTTTTTTCTCGCTTGATCGTATAGTTCTAATCTATGATCACATATTAACAAAAATAAACGAAAGAAAGTGGAAGTTTACAACCCCCAATCCCATTTGGTAGCACGTTTATATTACACACCTTAATTTTGGTAGGAAGCCGGCTATCGGCCACGGTTCTTTCGTTTATATAATATACCTTAATAGCCGGCCTTGTGGCGTAGGGTTCAGCGCATCTGGCTACGAGCCTAGGGGTTCTGAGTTTGGTTCCCGGCTGGTGCCATGGGTTTTTTCCCGAAAAAGGAATCACCCCAACGGTCACAAGGGATGGCTTAGTTAGGCTTTTAAATTAGGTCTAAGAATGTTTACTGGTTTTACAGCCTCATATTCACCATCATCTCATCTCATCGGATTTAAAACTGTCATAACTAATTTACAACCCACTTCGGTAGCCGAATGGTCTAAGGTGCTACTCTTGCAATAGACTAGGCTGCTAATCACGTGGATATTTGGGTTCGAATCCCAGCAGTTGGGTGTAATGAGTGTGATATTCCCTTAAATGGTTTCCCACTCTTTCTTTCTCTCTCTCCATGCAAGTGCAAGTACACATCCTCTAAATTAGTACATAAGAGTGTATTCTGAATGGGCTGTAAGACGCGGTGCTAAAAAAAAGTAATTTACACACATCACGCTTATAAACTGAAGAAAAGAAAGTTAGCAAAATATTTTAAATAAGAATTATTGTTTGTGGATTTTTTATTCGACCCAAATCAGGTCTGGTATGAAAAACATTAATTTGGCTTGTACCCCTGATTCCTGTAACTTGCACATCCTTCATAACAAACCAACAGTTTTGATGTGTTTTTTTTAAAAAGGTTAGGAACCACTGCCTTAAACCAACACTTTGACACGTGTCTTTGACGGGCTCTGACGATCCATCAGCTGGACAAAAGTCTCCAGCATCCCTTCTCAGATTTAGCAGAGATGATTATGTAAGCTTCATCTCTAGTGGTGTACCAGTGCTAACACAAACCCCTCACCCCCTACCATCAGAGCCACCACTTATTCCTTAACTCTAGAAATGTGAAAGGGTTCTCGCTAAAAGCTTGTTCTTGTCACTCGCCTGAATGGCGTTCCGAAGCAGGAAAGACGCCTCAAGAAGACGCCACAGCCTTGTATACACGCCTGAGATCTTCCCTCTGCCACCCTCACCAAAGGGGGGCAAAACCCCCGCACCCCTTCGAGCAAAAACGCCCCTCGCGGCATAGTGTTCGATTGAAGAGGCTCTTTTCACAGGAGCTTCGTAGAATAGAAACTTGGTATTCTCTACAAGAACAATGGTCTTATAGGATCTCCCCTCCTTTCTATGTCTGTATTTCCTCTCCACCATCATACCCCCCTTTCCTCCTTTTTCCCCGTCTCTACTGTCTACCAAAACCTTGTCTCACTGTAATTAATTCTTATCTCACTTCACCAGCAGAGAACAAACGCACAAGTATAACACGTGTTTCTAAAGAAACAAGAGGAACCGACGAGACACCATCCTACTACCACCACCACCAACACCCTCCCAAACACCCCAGTCCCTCATCTGTACGTGTGTATCTTACCCCCACAAACACCCCGGCCTCCACACATACACTCACTGTCTCTCGCGAACCAGACGCGTGTACGGGCAAGATCTTATTATTACTATCATCATCATCATCAACCCCTTCCCTTTTCTTCATCCTGTCCCTCCTCCTACCCTCTATCTCTCTATTTTCTTCCCGGTATTCCTACCGCTCTTTTGTCTCCTCCTTGTCTTCTCAATAAACTCGCCTGTTTTACTCCCCGATTGTCGTCCCTCTTCAGGAACGTAGTCCATTGTTGGCACGGGCCGAGAGGAGAGGAGAGATTGAGGCAGTGGAACAGACAGCGTCAAAATGAAATTAACGGTCCTGCTAGAAGGTTTACACGTTAATGTTCAGTGTAGTTGGTCTACCTCCCTTTCCAGCGCCTTAATTCCTTTTTCGCGTGCTCTGATTATGTTATGTAATTATATGTGTAAAAAGATGCAACTATGGGCTGCGGTCTAAGGCGTATGTTTCACATTGAAAACCATCTATGGAGATTCGGGATGGTATGCAAGAACGTCAGTGAATGCTTAGTGGACCGATAGTGTGGTCCCGATCACACTATTGGTCCACCTTCTAGACTATGATGACGCGACCAAACCTATACTAGTGTTCACTTAGCACCTACCTAGTCAAGTTCTTGCACACGACTCTTGGAATCCTGTCCGGGTACTCAAGGGGCTATATTTCATAAATGGACTATAACTGTGGTTTATACAGCCTCTCTCCACATTAATAAAAGTGAACGTTCTCTAAATTCTACCTTCCTCATCCATGCATCATTAGGGTAGCTACAGTAGCCCTATGGCTTCTTTGCTGCTGACAGACAACTCACAGCTGACAGTTGACGGCTTTGAAAAGCTACCAGACCAAATTATGTATCCCTACGCTGAACCATATGATCTGCAAAACATGTGCTTATCAGCTGTCGCTTCTGAGAATCAAAATTTAGGTATATACCTAAATGTTGACTGTCAGAAGTCAGCTGTGAGCTGTCAGTCAGCACCAAAGAAGCCATGGGCCTACTCTAGTTGCGGTTAGCCCAGACTGGTAGTAATAAACGGTGTAGAAAAACAAACAAAAATATGTTAAATGAGGTTGCTACGCTATGTAGGCCTAAATAATTTTGGGCATGGGTGCCATCCTAAATAAAGTAGGATTCTAAGACAATAACTTGCCTCGTCTACAAATGGCATAATCCGTGGTAGTTGCTGGCTACAGTTTAAGAACAAATAATCTAATAATATATAACCTTTTGGTAGTTTGAAGAATATTATTTTAATTGAAAAATGATATCTGGAAACGGGAATCGAACAAGGACCTTTCGATGGATTTGATTCCCATGTCCAGGTATCATTTTTAAATTAAAAAAATATGATGTTTAGATGCGTCTATAACCGTAATTAATAAATATAATATCTTGGCTATTTAATCCCGTTTAAAGAATAGTTCATACATAATTATATAAAGTATGACACTAAGATTTAACCCCAGGTTGTAGAGGCTTATAGGCGCAAATACAAACATTCCTTAATATACGTTATTATTGAAAACTCATAAGAATGTATCCCACGATATAAATTCAAGATTTTTTTTTTCTCCGCATGTTAAAACCTGTTCAGGTTATACATAGATATATTAATTACTCTAATGGGTTAATGATAAGAAAGGAAGCATTTTAGAGATAATATACCCGCATTTGTGTGGAGGTAAAAAGAAGAAACATTTGAGAAAAAACTCCTTTCAGTTCGGGATTTGAAACCCGATCCCCCTGTCCTCGGCAGTCTAGTCTAACACGAGATTAGCGCCTTAGACAATAGGGCCACCGAAGAAGGTGGTATGAGGTATGTAAGAGGAAGGTAGAACTCAAATAAAATGTTCCCACATTTGAATGAAGGTAGAGTAGAAAATAATTTAAGACAAAACACCTCAATTACACTCAGCTGGGATTTGAGCCATGACCTTCCTGTCACAGACAAGCAAAACTGGGTAACAATGACAATTAGTCAGCGTGTCTTCCGATGCGGGTACCTATGTGATACAAATATTAAAATGTTGTATTGCGTAGAGTGAATTTTAAATTAGCTTTGAACAGCGTCATAATAAACTAGCCTCAACTATAAATATGGCTACGAAGTTCCTTTTGTCACATATATTTACGTGCTTGGTTTGTCTTTTGTCCGCCAACGTCGCTCAAAACCTATTTCATAAAGCTCGCGAAGACTTTTAGAATATTTTGGCGTTGTATTAAAATTAATTTCATTTTCACGCTTTTCTAGTTTTTGTTTAAGGGATATAAACATTTGTTTCTATGTGTCTTGTATTTCTAAAACAGCTCCTGGTTTAGACCGATGAAAAAAAACAAAAAAAAACACACCCAACGTGTTCCAACACTTTGAATTATTTCGTCGTGATGAACAGCCAGCACAATGGCGGAAAGTAATCAGGAAAGGAACGGTTTAGTGTAATAACGTTGTATAAGCCAAAAACATTCAAAATTAGGTGTAAAGGGGTTTTTTAATTTTTAATTTATGTAGGTCATATATCTTACATATTCGTCCATTAATTATCTTAACATGACCCTACAAAATAACACTTCAAAACATTTTACCTGTTCTAAAAAACAATTAAGGTAATCGCTGATTGAGATCATCTGAGAGATAACTTATAGGTCTATATATTTTTTATCACCGCATTTCTCTACCCATTACATACATAAGAACTAATTACGCTAATGTGTAAGAGGTGAGGAAATGTTAAATTTAAAGTACCCGCGTTTACTTGCAGGGAGTGGTGGTCAACTATTTAGGCAAAAAATCTCTATGGTACACTCGACCAGGATTCGAACACCAATCTTCGCCATCGGCAGTCCAATCTTTTGCAAGAGCTATGTCATTTGACCACCAAATTGGGTCCACCTGATATGTGTATTCTAAAAATTACGCGTATTAATACACTTATGGACTATCCACAATTTAAAGAATTTGATGGAAAAGCGCGAGTAAAAATAGTTTTAAGATTGTCATCATAATTCGCTTAGAGAGAGGATGGAAAGATATAAAAGAGCACGGCCGTATTGATGGACACGTGGGTTAAAATGTAAAGCTCATCTAGTCTGGTTTTGTGGCTGGGGAGAGGTTGGGGTTTGAATCCCGACTGGTGTACCAATTGTGTCCTTTCCACTGATGGTTTTCCACTTAACCTGCCCACAAATGCGAGAACATTTTCTCTAAGTTATACTTTCTACATCTTTACCCAAATAGCCTAATTAAATGTGAATAGACCCAACGAGTAGCAAGATGCGGTGTACAAAACCCAAAAAGAGAACAAAGATTTGAACTAGAGAAACATTGATCAGAAGGGATGCCAGCTGAGATTTATTAGTAGGTTACGTTTATCTCACTGGCTATTAACAACTTAATCTAAGGAGTAAAGATGAAAAGGGTAGATTAAAGAAAGTGCTCCCAAATTAGTGTGATGAGGGGATGTAAGAACACAATAAAATGTTGAGAACCACGCAATGATTATTATAACTTTAACCTCCACGTTACTGGTAAAACAGTCTGCTGCGAGCTTAGCGACGTAGACCACGCGAACACCAGTGGCAAAAACTGTAACGTTCTATACAAACGGGTGATGTTTCCATACTTAATTCAATAGATAAATTTGTATTGAAATAATGATGGAAACTATAACGAAATAACCGACGACTTTTACCACGGTCAGTGTTTTCATCCTTTTTTTTTTGTGAAAAATTAACACAACGAACAACATTTAAATTGGTTTCGGTATGTAAAAATTAAATTTATATTGTGTATTTAAGAAAATATATAACTATACCTATAAAATAATTGTAATTGAAACTACATCTTTAAAACAGGTTTTTAAAACAAAGATATTGCGTTTTACGTTTGTTTGAAAGATGTAGAAATCTTTGTTCGATTATTTATTTTAGTATCGCGTTTTTAACATCCGTTCCGGTCAAAGGCCCACGTATATTTCATAACTACACTAAGCACGTTGGTGACCGCATGATTTAAGGCGCTACTCTCGCAGTAGACTAGACTCCCGATGAGGTTCGAATCTTGGTCGCATGTAGCCTACTGAGATTTCAAAAAAATATCCCCGCTCCCTCCACTTAAATGCTGGCTTACTTCCTACACATATAACCTTACTTATCCAAACCATTTGCATAATTAGTACATACGCGTATAACTCAACGGGTAGTAAGATGCGGTGTTAAAAAAAGATTTAAAAAAAAATAGCTTCGCTAGTGTGTTAGGTATTAGAAAGGTTTAACTTAGAGAAAATGTTCCCGAATTTCGTAAAGGGGGAGATTTAAAAAACATTTAGTTAAAACCGTCTTCTGTGTACACAACCGGCATTTGAACCCCGATCTCCTCGTCATCGATAACGCCTTCAACCAGCGATTTTTTTAACCTTTTTAAAACTCACGGCACATTTAACAAGGCACACAGGTTGAAAAACAGTTCCTTAGACCATTCGTTCAACGAAGTGGGTCTTCAATTACTAGAGGTTGACTCCTTGAATCTCTCTTACGCATGCGTTATCACTTGAACATCACTATAAACTAAGACATACGATACTTCCAAATTACCCACAGGTTTTAATAAAAAAAAATTGCTAAGAGTCACTATGATAGTAGTTCGTTCATACGGCGATAGCTGTCCTGAAGTTAATCACGGGCAATATGGTCGGTGTGAATGGAACATATTAAAGAAAATACTCACAAAATGTTAAAAACTGTTTTGCAATAAATAGACTGACTATTTTTGACACGTTAAGGTGAGGATGTAGGTAACGCGTTTCTTCAATCAATACATATAGTTTAATTTTCTTCACATGTTGATAGCAAAAGTTCTTGAATATCTGTCAAGGGTGTCTTGGAATTTAAAGATAACTTTTTCTCTTCATTTACAAAAGTGGTTATCCAATGCCGCTATGTTCATTAAAAATATTCAAAAACTATTGGGTACCACCATGTAAAGAAAATTAAACTCTTTATTTGAACTGGAAAAATATTAATTTTTTTTATTTCGGAAGAAATAAATGTTTTACCAAATAAACTGCAAACACACTCCCCTTTTCTCCGCTTTCCACCTTAAGTTATGGCAAATAAAAGGGGAACTAAGTAATGTTCACTGAAGCAAATACATAATTGGTTTGCTTTGTTTGTTGTGATTCACAAGGGACGCTATGTGCCATATTGTTTGTGTTTCACGCACCACCTCCTAATTAAATCTACCGTCGCCATCAAAGGTTGCATGTCAACGTGGAACTGTAGGTGGCGTTTTACTTGTTCCCTTGAGATACAGTAGGCCCATGGCTTCTTTGGTGCTGACTGACAGCTCACAGCTCACAGCTAAAAGCTTTGTAAAGTTACCAGAACAAATTATGTATGCCTACGCTGAACCATATGATCTGCAAAAACATGTGTTTAGCAGCTGTCACTTCTGACGGTCAAAATTGAGGTATATACCTAAATGTTGACTGTCAGAAGTCAACCGTTAGCTGTCAGTCAGCACCAAAGAAGCCATGGGGCTACTGTAGGTGCACATTATGACGAAAGGCATTGGTTTGGATAGACAATTCTGATTTGGGTGGTTTTTCCTGTCCTCCTTTATTTCCTAAATATTGTAGATAGGAGAGGCTCATCAGTGTTTATATTGAAGATATTGTTTAGTCAAAATGCATTAATTTGTTTAAATAAAACAATTTTTGAGGGGGCCTCGTCTCTCCACCCATTTGGCTTATATGCATGTGTATTAAAAACGCTAATCTTGAAGGATTTAGTATGGTTGGATTTTGAGGAAGTGTACCTGCATTTGTGTGGAGGGAGAGTGAATTTTTTTTAGGGAAAGATACCTTAAGTACACCCCGTTTGGGCTTTCTGACCTTCCTGTCATCGACAGTCCACTGTTTTAATCAATAATATTTTGGAGGTTTGGACCATTATATCCGAAAGGGTAGCGCAGATTTTTCATAATTGGCTTAATACGAACAAATCTATGGTCATACTTCTAAAAAAAGTATTTGTGAATGAGCTTGTCTTATTTGAACCTTAATCAATGCATTACCCTTAAAAATATCAACAATTAGTCTTTATGAAGCCCTCCTACCTAGAATATTTTCTATGAAAATGTGGAAAAATAGGAGTCATGAGGGAACCCAAATTGGCAATATTTTCCTATACAATGACATCCTGGTTCGATTTTGGTTGTTGATGAAAAGGCTTACTACTTAAACGTGGGTTATTCCTATAACCGATCTAGAGTATCTAATCATCTAGGTGTTATCAGCGTAAGCGTAATATTAGTCATATTATACACGATTAAGCTAGTGTGTAAGTCGTTGATATAATCTCCACGATAAATACCTCGATGAAAATGATGCAAGACATTCCATGTGTAATTTATTAATAGTTAGTTATGAAAGCAAACAAATCGATCATTAAAATAGTATGATTATAGCCCAACTCATTGGCAAGTATTTTAAGTATTCAGGTTGTAAGATGAAGCAATACATTATAACAATAACAAAGTTTATTTTGGCCGTGTGCCTGGAGAGAGCTAGGGTCAACTAGACTTGCAAAGGACCTCCCTCATCCCTCATCTAAGGGATAGGCTATATAGGCTGAAGCGTAGGCACTTGAAATATAAGCTAAAAGGCACTCTTTCTCGTCTGTGAATCTGTCCCGAGAACGGTATCATCTGGTCTTCCATTTTCCTTGGTCCTGAGAGTCTTCTTTAATATCTTTGTAGCCTGTTACTTTCTTGATATTTGTTAGCATTCCAAAAGTCTTCTTCTTTTCTCCTCTATATTCCCCTCTTCATTGAACAATCCTCACGTAGGGAGAGATCCAACCATGACGTCTTTTTCTCTTTCTCTCACAATCACGACACATTTATTTGTTACTAGATTCTTAATATAAGTGTTATGAGATTATTTAAGTAATTAAGTGTTCATACTTCAAATGACGGTCCCTGCACAGTAGATTTGGTCTTTTCTGGAAATACAAAAGCTACTTTAAAAGGTTTCGTATTCATCCGCTTTGAAAATCTGCCTTGTAACATTTAATGCTGTAAAAAACGTGTGTTTTAAAGTGGGATTGTAACAGCTCTGTCAGTGTGACAACAGCAAACAACAATCCATACTTTATAGCTAAGTTTCCAAAACAATAGTAAGTTTGTATAGGCCTATACTAGAATTCTGGTAGGAAGAAACGTTTACCTTAGATAAAACAAGCCTTTTACTTTCTCTCTATCTTACAGGTAGAGAAAGTATATTGGTCGTCAAAAAAATCGAACTCAAGATTTTGATGAATCTTGAAGTTTCATGACCCCCCCGAATCCAAAAAAGTTGTTTTTGACTTTCCGTCTGTTTGTCTGTACCTCCAACTAGAGCCTAAACTATTTTACCGATCGGGCTAAAACTTGATATCTAGGGTTTTCATAGAGTTGCCCCAAGGGATTTTTGGAATTGGATATCTAACCCTAAAACTGAGAGTAGTTTACTGAACGGAACGGCAAAAAAAAAAAAAGTTGATTTTCTCAAAATCGGCTCTAACGATTTTGATTAAATTTCATTTCTAAACATGTATATAAATAAATATTCCAAACAAAATGGCTTCTCTCAATATTTCGGCAAAATGAATTTAAGGACTCCGGTCTGATGCGTAAATTATCTTTTTTTTATATATATAATATCTCCTAAACTATTTGAGATATGAAATTACTTATCGTTTCAGATATGTGGGTATCTTTATAATACAAATATTTTATAGGAAGTATATTTTTATAAAACCAATAACTTTCAAGCTATACGTAAACATATATAATTTTTTTTTAACTTTTTGAACGAAAAAGGTAAAAGTATTGCGACCGCAAAATAAAATTTAAACGAAATGTTGGTGGATGTCAAGAACCCCCCAAACCCTAACAAGTGGTCTTTTCAATTTCAATTTTGTGTGTCTGTTTAAACTTAAAATTAATAGTTTAAAAAGGGCGAAAGGAGAACAAATAGATTGTCTCAAAATTGACTCTAATGGTTATGATTAAAATTCTTATCTAGGTGTTGATTAAGTTTATAAATAAACTGGCTATTTTCATTTTACCATGAAAATGAATTTTAGGGTACTATAGAGATGCCGAAACTTTCGTATCTCCGCAACTATTTGAGATACTAAATAACTTATCATTTCAAAATCGTAGTACTATTGAAAATAAAAAACGTTTATATGAAATATATTTTTATAAATCCAACAGTTTCTGAGATATGGCAAATATATTATTACAATTTTGTGAGCTTTAGTTGTAAATAGATACTACTTAACTTTAATCCAATGCCATAAAGTAATTAAATATAAGTATGTCTCTAAAAGTTTATATTGTTTTTCCTTAAACCTCTTAGGAGAAATGTTTGTACAACTATGATCTATATCCATTTTAGACTCAATAGTCAATATTTACATTTTTTACTGGTAGAAATTTATAAATGAGGAATTTAGTAGCAATGCGATGGCATGAAGATTTTCAACACCTAATAAAATGTCGAAAATTTGAACAGGAAGTTGAAATTTTAATACGAAGTATTGACCCTTGTGGACCCAACATTGATCTTTTTTATCGGTCCAAACATACAAATGGAGACATTAATTCTTTTAAATAAAAATTATAGAATCTAAAACCGGGACAAAAAAAAGTTTTACATAAG
The DNA here is from genome assembly GCA_902141385.1 of Timema californicum. NCBI lineage: Eukaryota > Metazoa > Arthropoda > Insecta > Phasmatodea > Timematidae > Timema > Timema californicum. The sequence continues at coordinate 32,337 of CABFOW010000270.1, forward strand.
TATAGTGCAATCTATGCTTGGGTTTGCTAATGTATATTATTTCGTTTCACATATATTACAAATTTTGAGTAAATATATCAATTTCTAAAAAATAGAGCGATAAAGTCCGTGCGGAGTTCCGTACCATTTTTTTAAGTCAGCATAGATACCATCTTATTTTGCTATTTGTCGTATTTCATAGTTATCGATAATGTATATTTAAAGTAACAGTTGCATATCACATGACTGGACTTAAAAATAAATAGAGGCATGGCCCTAGCTAGCCAATCATTTCAGGGGGGTTTGGTGGGCCCATTCCCTAAATTCCGGAGTCTAGAAAAAATTCTAAATGATAAACAGTTCTATAATTATTATTACTATTAGTATCACGTCTTACTACCCATTTGGGTTATACACACTTACGCTATTGTGTAATGGTAGGGTGATTATGAGATGACATGGAGGATCTACAGTTTAACGTGGGATCCGAACCATGGTGGAGGCCTGACATTCCCCACATTCACATTAATACACGTATTGTAAGAGGTGAAGGAAGGGATTGGCAATCAGATAAATCTGTGTCGGTACCAAGGATTGAACCCTGGATCCCAGCACAAAAGTCCGACACCTTACCCTTAGACCCCCAGGTCATCTGTCACAGTTCTAGAAGCTATCTGAAGTGGTTTGTTTTGGTAACATAGCCCCCTAACTGCTGAAGGCAAGGAAAAATTATAGATATTAAACACCTCTAGAAGTCCCTTGAAGTGCTTTATGTAGTAACCCAACCCTCTAATTCGTATTTGTACCCTAATTTTGATAGTATTTGAACCATAAATAAAGCCATATATATTTTGTTCATAAGATTTCAGGGGGTTTGAACTCCCAAAAGCCCCACCCCCTAACTACGGCCTTGTATGGAGGGTACGTGGAAATTAAAGTAAAAATCCTATTTTAACTCAAATTGAGTTAGTGGTGCTATCTATCAAACAATCAAGAGAAGTTTCTAATGCATTTTAGATTATGGCAAAAAGAGGTATCTGTAACACTTAAATAATAATAAAAAAATATTTGCTGGGGTATTTATGGGGTTTGAGGAATATATTTTTTTCATGTATTTAAAACATTTAACGGGAACCAACTGATCATATCAGCACATGATAATTTCTATGAGCGATATCGAAATACTAGTATATGGGAAATATTAAAATAATACGCCTTCTATTAAATAGTAATTTTACGGCCTTGAGCCGGGTTGCTTAGGGCCAATTAGTTATATTAGCTAATAGCAAACGCAATATCATTAAAACCTACAACCAAGTACTAAGCATAAAACTTATATCGAAGCTATAAGCTATTATGACTTTTAACTGTACCAATTTTCTCTATGGGCTTAATTTATGTAATCCCCTGGATACAATTATTTTGTAGTTTTTTCCTAAACTTTATTTTTTACATAATATCCCATGATTACTCGTAGTAAATAAATAATACTCCAACTAATTTAAATAATCTCACTTATAATAATAATATGATATTTCTAGTTTTAAGCTCATACTTTAAAGCGTTTGTTCAATCTAATATAATAAGGTATATTACCTGCTTATAATTTAATTTAACTTATTTAAGGATGTCATACTCGATTCCAAGCACAATAAAAATTAAATATAATTTATTAAACTTTTCATTTCCTAATGATTAATTAACGACTGGTAGACTGTTTCTATTCTATTTTTAAGATGGTTTGTAAGTCTTGTGCTGGTTAAAGAATATACATTTAAAATACTCCTAGTGGAAATATAAAACTATATTAATGAGCTTACAAGTTAAAATAAGAAAACACGGGTTTTTAAAAGAATCAGACACATAAAGAGCTAACTCATATTGCCATTATTTACATTTGATCGTGAATGAACTACCACATAAGCTCTTACTACATCAACACACTTTACACTTGTATGTGAAACAAAAGAAGTTAGCACCCTTTTCCATTCAAAAGTCTCTTATTGTTCCTTTTGCTTCGAAAGGGTTGGTTTTGTCAGTACTGTATTCGACTGGCGTTACTGAAGCGCACTACGTTATATATCTATCTATATAGTATATTCCTCTTTGCCGTAACACCAAATTGAAATTGTGTTGCTGTTGATTTCATTGTTCAACTTTGGAGCGCTATAATGGCGCCCAGATCTGTGCTCTCGGGTCCTGTTCTGTTCTGTTCTGTCAGACGTCACGCCGTACCGTTGCTTGCTTGCGTCAATACACACATTATATGAAAAGACGTTTCGAATACTGGCGACAGTTCCTTTTCATGTACCAACAACGCTGGGGATTGTGATTGGTTTTACGCTGCTCTTTTGTTTTTTTGTTTTTTATTCTGCGAGGGTCTTTTGTTTCGTGAATAGATAAAACGTTGCTTGATGTAACTAGTGATTTCGAATTGCTAAAGCGGAAAACGATGATTTTTTTTTTAGAAAATGGGAATAGATTTTAAATTATTTTTTTAAATTTAGCTGCGTGTAAATTTTTTTTCTAAAAGATTAAATTCACAAACGTATAAAATCATATTAATACAGAAATATATAAACATATATATATATATATATATATATATACCTCATCTTACACGTTCGGCTTGTATGTGTTTTATTTACTCTACTAGGATGGGGAAAAGGAAGTTATATATAATATAAAATGTACTTGAATTTGAGTAGTAGGCGAGTAATAAACCGTCGATGAAAAAAAATCCCAATTATATATGGCTGGGATCATAATTGTAATCCCAGCCGGGTGTACAAATGGCTTTTTCCCTAGATTTCCCCCCACACATATGTAGGAACATTTTCTCTAAGTCTTACCTCCTCGTCCCTACCATAGTATAGTAAATGTGTGGATAGCTTCGACGGGTAGTAATGAAGGTAATATGCATACAGGTTTAATTAAAAGGTCAATGACAGGTTTGCTTCCAGATAAATGAATGTTTATCGACTCTATAGTGGTCAGCTAGATTAGTATTTTCTTCTAGATAATCGATTATTCACTAACGCAAGACGTAGCCATGTCCTAACTCACCCAGCCTTTTGGAGATCTCTGAGTTGTGCATCTTGGGGTTCTCCTGGGCAATCTTCCTCCTCTGCAACCTAGACCACACCATGAAGGCGTTCATCGGTCGTTTTATGTGGTCATCCTGGAGCTTCTTGGCGGCGGCCATCGCACTGCCCCCGAGGCCCATGGTGCCGGAGACGGGCACCGGCCCAGCGAGAGAAGCCATCCGCCCCAGACCATCGTGGCTGAACCCGCCTTCACACATGGCACCGGCCGCCCTGGAGAGAAACAAGATAACGGGCAGAATTAAGGTGAGCCACTAGCACTCCTGAGACCCACGTAGCCCTTCCTGGAGAGCAACAAGACAATAGGCAGAATTAAGGGTAGCCACTAATATTCCTGGGACCCGCGTAGTCCTTATTGGAGAGCAACAAGACAATAGGCAGAATTAAGGTGCGCCACTAGCACTCCTGAGACCCGCGCAGCCCTTCCTGGAGAGCAACAAGACAATAGGCAGAATTAAGGGGAGCCACTAATATTCCTGGGACCCGCGTAGTCCTTCCTGGAGAGCAACAAGACAATAGGCAGAATTAAGGTGAGCCACTAATATTCCTGGGACCCGCGTAGTCCTTCCTGGAGAGCAACAAGACAATAGGCAGAATTAAGGTGAGCCACTAATATTCCTGGGACCCGCGTAGTCCTTCCTGGAGAGCAACAAGACAATAGGCAGAATTAAGGTGAGCCACTAA
>CABFOW010000270.1:38506-61894 GCA_902141385.1 Timema californicum
AGTAACTATCGTTACTGGGACCCGCGTACTCCTTTGAAGAGAAACAAGATAATAGGTAGAATTAAGGTGAGTAACTATCGTTACTGGGACCCGCGTACTCCTTTGAAGAGAAACAAGATAATAGGTAGAATTAAGGTGAGTAACTATCGTTACTGGGACCCGCGTACTCCTTTGAAGAGAAACAAGACAATAGGTAGAATTAAGGTGAGTAACTATCGTTACTGGGACCCGTGTAGTCCTTCCTGGAGAGGAACTAGACAAGGGAAACAAACTTATCAACAAAGTGGCCGAGTTCAAATGTCAGCTTCATGTTCCGCGACAATTTAGGGGCCTCTCGGTGACCACGTGTCACTTTCAATATTTCTGGAAATTAGTTGATATTATTTTTCCAATTATATTATTAATAGAAAGTGTGTGTGTCTGTCTGTCATGAGGGTTGCGTGATCTACCGCACGTAGGAGTCTTGACATTTTAAAATTAATAACCTTCTGCACGAACATGTGCACCTTGAAACTGGAATTTTAAATTTTTGACTAGATTTTAGTGATAAATAAATGATTGTGAAACGCAAACAATATTGTTAAATTAGTATAGTTAATCTAGTTTGAAAAAAAGTTATAAGTTATATCATTAATATTCCATTGTATTTAAAACAGGGATGATATGTCAAAATTATTTTATAAAAAAAAATCTTTAGGTCTATGTACATTTGAAGCTTTAAAAAATGTATCTCAATTTTATTTTTAATAAATCCAGATGTGAAAATAAAGCTAATTTAGTATGTTTTTATTGGAATGGTAACTCTACAAAAATCTTGTGTTACAAAAAAAATACTATAAAATATAATTTTACTTGCCATAGTAACGGGGAGGTCAGGGTCCACATCCCGGTAAGATGTGCTTAGGTAGGATATTTTTCCCTGAAATGATTTCCTAATATCCCTTCATGCAAATATGGATACATTTTCCATACATTTTTACCGTCTCATGCCTACCCAACTAATGTGATTAAATGGGACCAGCCCGAACGTTTAGAGGAAAAAACCCAACTTAACTCAAATGTTGTCCTAATAGTCTATACAATGCAGACATATTTGTTCAACAGAACAGAGTATACTACACGTACACTGGACTAATAGTCGTTGTTATTATTATTGTTATTATTATTATTATTATTATTATTAGTAGTAGTAGTAGTAGTAGTAGTAGCACCACGTCTTACTACCCGTTCGGGGTATACAGACTTACGCTGATGTGTAATGGTAGGGTGATTGTGAGATGAAATGGAGGACCTACAGTTTAACGTGGAATCCGAACCACGGTGGAGGCCTGGCATTCCCCACATTCATTTACATGTGTAATGGTAGGGTGATTGTGAGATGAAATGGAAGACCTACAGGTTAAAGTGGAATCCGAACCATGGTGGAGATCTGGCATTCCTCACATTCACAAGTTGTCTTGTCAGAGGTGAAGGAAGGGTTTGGTAATCAGATAAATCTGTGCCGGGACCGAGGATTGTACCCCGGACCACCAGCACAGAAGTCCAACACCTTACCCCTAGACCACCAGGTGACCTCACTAATAGTTCATTGCTCCTGGTGAGGTTAGTAATCCTCCTTTGGTTGGACGGAAACTGATCTTTTCTCACAAAGTTCTTTATCACAACACAAGCACCTGTTAGAACCATTCAATGGTTTATTGAACGGACGATTTAATGGCAATGGTAAACTTGTTTAGAAAAGTTCCGGATTAAAAAAAAAAGAGTGGATTTACTCACAATTGGAACCAATTGTTCATCACTCTTTTATTGGCCGCCTTAGAAATGAAAATAATTAAATAGGCATACAACTATTTTTTTCAAACCTTTATTTGGTGTGTCCGAATCAAAGGTGATTAGAATCATACCTTTTCCGTTTGAGAGAATTTACGCTATGTAAGTGACCTTTGTGTAACGATGTAAAAAGTAATTACACTATTTTAGAAATAAAGTACAATCACCATTATTACATTGTATTGTGAACGATTGCTTCGATAACTGTTGCGATAGTCGACTAGATACAATCCCTTGATTGACATCGATTGTCTGGATAAATGTGTTTCAAACTGTCAGGAATGATGTTCGAATTTACTGTATATGTGATGGTATTTTAAAGGGATAGTATTGAAGGCGTGGGACATCTAATCAAAGTAGATTACTTTACTTGCCTTTGCGTTTTTTTAATGTTTTTTGTGTTGTTTGTAGTTTTAACACCAAGTATGGATGTATAAAAAATTGTTAAACCCCCTTCATAAGGGGGTCGACATATTCCTAATAATACGTAAAAAAGGTATGGCTATTTTAAATTTTATATTAGTTTCCATAAAAATGGTAAAAACTTATTTACTTTTACAAAAGAACACCACTTATCCCTATCATAAGGTAGCTAGATCCTGCTCACTTCATTACACCTTATCTATTTCAGGTAAATTCTAATGCTATGCTTCCATTTGTGTCTAGGCCTGCCCAATGGTCTCTTCTCATTGGGTTTATCAGTCAATACCCTGAACACGGTTCTAGATTCTTCCATTCACGATGCATGTCCTGCCCACCGTAATCTACGATATTTGATCATTCTAGCAATGTCTTTGATAAGTACAGGATACGCAACTCATTATTATTTAACCTCCTTTACTCTCCAGTAGCCTCATCCCTTTTTGGCCCGAATATCTTCCTAAGCACCTTGTTTTCGAACACCCTAAATTGGTATTCGTCGTGTAAGGTAAGATACATTGTTTCTCACCCATAAAGAACAACCGGTAAAATTATAGTTTTGAATAATCTTGATTTTTACATGCCTTGAAACCAGGTGAGATGTCAACAACTTAATGACCGAGTAATAGCTTGATTACCCGACTATATTCTTTTTATTATTTACAATCTAATATTGTTATGTTATTGCTAGTTAATTAATTATTATTTAAATATTCACCTTCTTGCGAACCCCTTATTGGAACATATTTATGTGAATCTTTCAAAACACAGGTGGTTTGTAGTGCATCAAAATGGTATCGGAAAACAAAGGGCGTTTTTTGGAACTAAACTAATTATTGAGGCTGAGGAGAAAAAGAGTAAAATATTTGTGTTACTAACAAAAAGACTGCCCGACACCTTAACTCAGTCGTTAAAGTGTTTGTTTGCTGAGCTAAGTGTCCTGGGTTCGATTAAAAGCATGGCCGAAATATTTATAATTGGTGAAATGTAGGTTTACCCTTTCAGATTGATAAATTGACGGCCAGGAACTGATTGTTGTGCCTGTCCTAGTCTTAAGTTAGATCATAGGGCATATGAAGCTACGGCAGTCCTAGAACAAGCCGGTAGTGGAAAATATACATTTTGAATTTTAAAAAAACTGAACCAAGCCATAGGCTGGAAACAGTAATGGATGTAAAGTAAACTGAAAGACCTAACTTTAAAAATACTCACACTCCATTTCTTTCCCCTTACTCATTAATCCCTACTACCCGCCTCCCTCCCCAGGTATCTATGTATCGTTACGTATAATAAAACAACTCAAAATCTGTTTGTACGTTCAATTCCTTGTGTTTGTTGTTTGTTTGATTCTAGTAGACTTAAAAAGTAGTTCTACTCTATGTTTCTACTGGATAATTACTTGATTTATTTTGACAAAAAAAAAGTTTTTATATAAAAACTGTAAAAATACTGGCCTTAATTCGTGTTCCCTACACTCCCGCTTTAACTTTCCTACATTGTTACATACCTTTTACTCTCCTTCAATTATCATGTTGATAACGATAGTTTTCAAGTTAATATTATATAAAAAGGTACTAAATGGAAATTATTTTTCGTTTTTTGCTAGAAAGCATCGAAAATAACATCCTTCAACTCAATGGGTAGATCGTGCGTCTGTTTATCGAGTTAAGGATTTAGTTTTGATTTATGGCATGACCGAAAAATATATCACTGGGGAAAAGTGGGTTTTCTCTTTCACTGTGATTAAATTACTATCGGGGGTTGGATCGTATGTCTGTCCTATATTTAACTTAGTTTATATTCTTGTACTGATATACTCTATAATCCTCTGACTCAGAAAGTACAAGTTAAATACCTCAAATATAAAATAAAAACTAAAACAATAGATAAGTAGTAAACGAATGGTCTGAAGTTTGGTTTTAAGTTTGACCTTTAGACCCCAGGACTCGATGTACGTTGGTTCAAACCCAGCTGTAGTCAATGGATTTTTATTGAGCGATTAAAGTCCGTAACACAACTTCCTTCGGAGAACCCCGAAAGGTATGTGAAAATACCATTCCCGGTAAGATTGGTAAGCCCTTTCGCTCTCACTCATAGAAATTCTGGTGTGATGATATAATCAGTCGGTTCATAAAGGGCACGTTAAATTCTTCAAATAAATTAAAACTAAGAGATCATACATAAGCATTTACACTGTTTTCTTTCAATTTTTTTTACCCCGCTCCCCCTTCCTCCTTTGTAATAACAAGTAGACATTTAGTCTGACACCTCTTCCCTTCAACCTATATTACGTAACTTTTCACGTCAAGATTGAATGTATATATCTCATATGGACGCTTTTATGACAATAAAAGAGGGAGTGAGATTTAATACAACTCATAATCGGAAGTTATCTATTAATATATTTACTTACAGTGAACACATAAACAAATAATATTTTATTTTTTCAGCATTATAGTTTAAGTATTAGAACTGTGTTACGTAACACTCTAAAGTGCCGACGTTTCACCCATTTAATACCATGTCGGTATCAAATCTCCTCCCCCCCCCCCTAACAAGAGTTTATTATTATTATATAGCACCACGTCTTACTACCCGTTCGGATTATACGCTTTAAGTACTAATTACGTTAATGGATTAGGAATTAGGAAGGTTTAATCAGAGGAAGTGAACCGGCATTTGCGTGGAGGGAGAGTGGAAAACCATTTATGAAAAATGACCACCCAGTTCACCCGACCGAAATTCGAACCTCGATCTCCCCGTCCTCAGCAGTCGAGCTCAACACGACAAGCGCGTTAGCCAACTACGCCACCGAGGCGGGTGACAATAAGAGAGCTAAGTGGTTCAAGTTGGGTATGCTAAACTCTATATATTTATAGAAGCCATCTTTGATTATTTTTTGACAAAAAAAGTTTTGCTATAAAAACTGCAAAAACACTGTCCTTTTTTCGCATTCCTTACCTCCCTTCCTTAAGATGACCCCTTAATTGTTGAATGAACCACCAATAAGCAGCACAATAGCTCCAAAACAAATTATAATTCCATATTTAGAAAATAATCTAATCTAGAATTTGTTTTTACCAGTCTTAGATTATCTAATATTTTTAAAAATTCTATGAACCCACCCTTAAAAGAAAAATATAGGCCAATTATAATATATGTGTGTTTACATATTAGCAAGGATTATCGATGGTTTAAATTTATTAGTTAAAGGCTGTACGTGCATCTGTGGGCATGCGTATTAGGTCAGGCTCATTTATTCTATTTACCAGTAAATAATCGGTTGGAGTTTGATTCCTTTCCGAGTGTAATGAGGCTGGTTTTCCTTTGATGATATACTAATTTCCTACCATGCAGATTTGGGTACATTTCCTTTAAATTCTACCTTAATTATACAAACTTCATTAATGTTGTTGAAAAATGCTTAGCTTATAACATGGGCGGGAAGGAAAATGCGATATAAAAATGAACAAATGAATAAACACATATTAGCTCTATGATGTGTCGTTGCATTACTCTTGCTGTTTCTCTGGATGAACAAAAATATCAGCTCTTTATACTTAAGTAGTTTATGTCAATTTAATATAGCCCCATAAATCAATAATTAATGATTCGAGAATTTTATCTTAACTCTAAATGTAACGTTCATTAATTTTACCATATAAGAGACCCACCCACAACACCGTAAACAAAATTAGAGACATTATTTTTCCTAATTCAATTGTGTGAAATGAGAAATGGGAAGTTTTTAAATCCATCAGATATATCAGTGCCGGGACCGAGGATTGAACCCCGGGTTCCCCAGCACAAGATACAATTTTAGATATGTTCAATTTTTGTTATTATGTATGGAGAAAATAAAGTTGAAATTGAATAGGCACGCTTATAGTTTTATGGCTCAAAAAAGTTTAATCGAAAGTAATTTAATAAAGTTTCTTATAAACATTTCAGAGATGACCCTTCTTAATTCGAATACTGTTGGATGATGAATTTAACTAAAATAGCCGAAGGTTGCCAATGTGTCTTATTGTAAATGGTAGGGAGTACTTACTTAGTACTTATAGTCAGGGGAAATGATTTTTGGTCTCAGCCCTGACTTTGGAAAGAACGTAATTACTGCGTCCTACGTGATAATAGTGTTTTTGATTTCGCCGCTAGGGGAAGAAGTGGCAGCTGTGTCTGTGTGTGTAAGTTAGCCAGAACTCTTGGTCGAGCAGTGGACCGGAGCAGTCAGATGTGGTTGCGCAATACAAAATAGTGTACAGTTCACTAACAAAGCAACAGTAATATATAAACTGCATTGGCATGCTATAAAAATAACAGTAAAATTTCAACTTGAAGTTGTGACATTCATATCACATATATTGAGTATATCTACACTACTGTCATATATTTGGGGTGTATCAATTTGACAGCCCAAGTGGGGTAGGGAAGGATACTTCCAATATACGTTCTAGACAGATTTCTTAATTATAATTCCAAGATGTAGAGCACGAGTTAACGTCTGGGAGGACATTTTCAACATTGTTGAAGGTAGATTTAGTGCAATATCTGGGTTGTGTTAGGGAAGATCATCTGGAACTGTCATTTGGTAAATGATGCTAAGCTGAGAGGCTAGAGGTTTTAAGACGGTGGTTGTAGACAGTATTTTATTAAAGATAATATTTTACTTGTCAACTTCTTAATAAAAGTAACAGTTAGGGAGTTTAAGAGGATGGGCGCAGATTATTGGGAAATCCATTGTGCCAAATTTTTGGGATATAGGATTTCGTAACATGCGATATGCTGAAAGAAGAGCGTGTATTTCCAAAACCTGTAACATGTAATAAAAGTAATTTGTCGCTGACATCCATTAAAGATGGCCTTTGGCCAATACTATAAACTATGAAGGCAGAAGGTTAAAAACTTCGGAGATAGAAGTTGAGGCGGCGTAAAACATCACCATATATTCTTTTGAATTGAGTATTCAAGGGTAAATGTTGGTAAAATGAAACACCTAGATAATTTATATAATATTAATTTATGATTTAAAACAAGGTTATTAAACCGATACGTGTCTTGGCAAGATCAAATGTTTTGCTATCCAGAAATTGGCTTGAGTTTTTGATGGAAAGTCGCCACCTGTTGTACCATTCTTTAAATTTATATAAGACTATTTGAGTCTTGGTCTTTATAAAAATTTGTTTGATGTTGATAAAGACCTCTGCATACAAATTTTAAAATTCTACTTATCTCATTGCTACCTCAGTTTTCTTATTATTATTTTCCTACATCTTATATCTTTCATAAGGTTTTGACATTTTCATCTATGGTAAGTCCCAAGAATTTGGCATTTTTGTTTTGGTGGACTTGTTTTACAGCTGAATGCCTTTCAAGGCGCTCGCCCCCAACAAATCCCCAGGGTAACAGAGTGAATTCTACGAGCGAGTGCAAAAGATTCTACCACTTTTTCCAGAAAGCTACTTTCACTTAGGCCTACCCTCCAGGGATATTTCATATGCTAAAATTGACACGGGAGAGACAAGGAAATTGTTCTTATTACGGATTTTTAACATTCAAGAAAAATACTTCGGTCTCGTTGGGTTTGAACCAAAGAACATGGGGTCCTAAGACAAACACTTTACCCCAAGACTACCAAGGTCGACCCTTCCATCCCCTCTGACAAGACGTGTATTAATCACATCTTGTGACTGTGGGGAGTGCCAGGCCTCAACCTTGGTTCGGATTCCACGTTAAACTGTAGGTCCTTCATTTCATCTCACAATCACCCTACCATTACATATTAGCGTAAGTGACGTATAACCCGAACGGGTAGTAAGACGCGGTGTTAATAATAGTAATAATAATATTGTATCACTGGCTTTCCAAGGTGCTCTGACCTCATTTCTTAGGTCAACATGAAATTGCTGTAATAATAAAACGATACATTCTATGAGTGTCGTAGTTTTAAAGAATAGTTCTGAGATGACATGTGGCAAGTTAAGTGGACGATAGATGGGACCCGTATCGTTCAGCACATTGACTAAACGTGAAGTACATCTTTTCGCGTTTACCAGTGACAGTGAGGTCAGGGTTCTAACTCTCACCGAGCGTAATGAGGGTGTTTTTATTCCTAAATACGTCCCTTCCTCCCACTACGCGAACACACACACACATATATATATATATATATATATAGCACAGCATCTTACTACCTGTCTGGTTTATACGCTCATGTACTATTTACTCTAATGGTTTTAGGTACTAAGAAGACTATATTTAGAGGAAGTGAACCCGAATTTGCGCGGAGCGAGGGTAGAAAAATATTTTGGAAAAACTGCTTTCAATACACCCGATCAAGATTTGAACCTTGATCTTCCCATCATCGACAGTCTAGTCTAGCACAAGAGTAACGCGTTAGACCATGCAGCCACCGATTATAGTTTTAATCCCTACCTAATTAATGCAATTAATTGTTGATATTTCAGACAGGTAGAAAGATATATATATATATACACATCACATGCAATGGTATCTAAGCCGGCGATGGCTCCCACACACCCCTGGATATCGTGGCCTAGGGCAGTTTCTAGGTCGGTACCTTATAATTTAGCTACAACCCCTACACCCTAGGGGAGGTGAGAATTAACTCCTCCCTCCCCCTTCTCGGTCACTCACTGGTGGGACCGACACCGGGGACTCGTGCCTCCCACCTATCCAGGGTGGTAACCGGAGCTGTTTACTTCCGCTCACAGAAGTGACCTAGCGATCTCCACTCTGTCCCGGGTGTATGGAAATGGGTATTACGCCCATTGCGTGTGGGAAAATCCATTCCCACTCCCCGTGAGAGTCTGAGTGGAGGTGCCCATGCACCACTAACTGGCCAGGTTAGCACCGGAGCTCTAAAACGATTCACCGCACGAATGGCGAGGCCCAGAACCCCAAGGAGCAAGGCCCGAAGGCCCAGAACCTCAGGAGCCCGGACCCCAACACGCTGCCAACGCCATCACTCGTCAGCATTTAAATACACTGCCCCACAGAGTCCAACCCATTTCTGGGCCACCACCTCGAGACAAGCTCATGACGTGGGCTTGGGAGCCCAGCCCTGTGTACTACTCGTAACGAAAGTATTATTATTATTATTATTATTATTATTACTATTAGCACTGCGTCTTACTACCCGTTCGGGTTATACGCACTTACGCTAATGTGTAATGGTAGGGTGATTGTGAGATGAAATGGAGGACCTACAGTTTAACGTGGAATCCGAACCACGGTGGAGGCCTGGCATTACCCACATTCACAAGATGTCTTGTCAGAGGTGAAGGAAGGGTTTGGTAATCATATAAATCTGTGCCGGGACCGAGGATCGAACCCCGGCCGCCAGCACAGAAGTCTGACACCTTACCCCTAGACCGCCAGGTCACCTGTAACGAAAGTAGTCTTAACTTTACATTGGTCTTAACGGAGGCATACCAGTCCGCAGGGCCACCCCGAGCACATGTAGGTAACCGGTGCAAGTACCCATCTCTCTGGCACTGGTAGTAAGATGATAAGACTGTCTGCACATATTAGAACATAGTGTTGTGTTAATGTTTGATGTATAAAGTGTTGATAAGAAGTAGAACCATTTAAGGCCACTTATCATGTCTGGAACCGTAAATACGTATAAAAATACGTTTAAAAAACTCTTAGCTGGGGGTCATACACCTCAAGCATTTTAAACAGTTGATCCAACAAATTAACAAATCATGCGCTCTGTTGTCCAATGCGCATCAGTTGAGGTAGGTTTAATTATGCATTGTAATGCATATGTACAGTACATAGCAGGAAACCCAACTTATCCGACACCTCAGCTCAGACAGTAGCCTGTTCGTCTATTGAGCTAGGAGTCCCAGGTTTGATTACTGGAATGGTCGAAAAAATTTATCATTGGTGAAATGTAGGAATGCCCTTTCACAGTGATGAATTAACGGCCGGGGACTGGATGTTGTGCCTGTCCTCATCTTAAGATATATTATAAGACAAATGAAGCTATGACAGGTCTAGTAAGCCGGTAGTAGAGAATATATGGCTTGTATAAATATTTTACTCAGGTCTTAGGATGGAAAAATTAAGGGATGTAAAAAGAAAAAGCCATCTTAGACGACTTTTCGACTGGGTACAACTTGTGAATATTTTAACATAGGCCTAAAGTGAGTGTGAACCTAGGTTCGGTTACATGTAATAAACGTCAAAATCGTCTAGTCTGGTTTGCTGGTGACGGGTAGGTCGGGGTTTGAATCTTGGTCGGGTGTACTGAGGGAGTTTATTTTTCTAATCTGAGTGTGAACCTAGGTTCGGTTACATGTAATAAACGTCAAACCCATCTAGTCTGGTTTGCCGGTTACGAGTAGGTTGGAGTTTGAATCTTGGTCGGATGTACTGAGGGAGTTTTTTTAATGTGGTTTCGGATTCTCCCCTCCACGCCATTGCGTTTAAATCTTCCTTAAATTCTACCTTCCTTCCAACCCCATTAATGTAATTAAATGCGTACAGCCCACACGTGTAGTAACACGTGGTGTGAAACACAGAACACTATTTGATAGATGGAGAAAGGATTAAACAGGCTTTCACGTATTCATACGTCAAGTCATGTGATGTTCAGCTGTTACTTGTTGTAGATATTATCAATAACTATAACATAACAACAATAGAATAATATCAATGTTGAGCATAAAAACATTTCTTTGGATTTTCTAAAATACCCTTTCTATGAAAATTGGACTGAATATTAGTATTCTTGCTGAAAGTGGCTTTACAAACGTGTAGTTTGGTCAATATTTGTATCATTTTACTATATAATTAGTATAGTTTCATAGTTATTGAAAGTATTTATCAATTACATCTGCAGATCACGTGACTTGACGTATGAATATGTGAAAGTAAATCTAGTAAGTTTTCTATGTTCCTATCAAAGTAGGATTGTATATCCTTACGCTAGTTTGTGTCACTTATGACAGATAGATGTCATTGTTAGCAACGACAGTGACCTGATCATTTAGGGGTAGTGTATATGACTTATGTGCTGGGGGTCCGGGGTTCAATCCTCGGTCCCGGCAAAGATTTATCTGATTACCAAACCTTTCCTTCACCTCTGACAAGAACATCTTGTGAATGTGAGGAATGCCAGGCCTCCACCGTGGTTTAGATCTCACGTTAAACTGTAGGTCCTCCATTTCATCTCACAATCACCCTACCATTACACATTAGCGTAAATGCATGTAGCACGAACGGGTAGTAAGACACAGTGCTAATATTAATAATTTCAATTTCCTTTATTATAGTGCTGGCCAACAGTCGTAGGACCTATAACAGGCCAGCACTGAAAGTACATAAGTACCTTACAAATACAAATATTTATCTACACGAGAAAATAAGATAAACAAAAATGGCTAAACAATGTTATATAATGATTAATAGTTTAAAAAAAATTAATAATGATAATAATAAAAATATATCAATAATAACAAAAAAACAAAAGAGTGGTTAAAATCAGTAACAATATGAACAAAAAAATCAGAATATTGTGGAATCTAGATATTATATATATATATATATAATAATAATAAAAACAGCTGTAACAGAAGTATTGTCTTACAAACATGTGAACATATATATTCAAAAAGACTCGAGAAGGAGTGAAAGGAAAATTGGCTACTGTTTTCTTCTTTAGCACCTTTTCTTTGCCACTCCTGACATTTAATCAACAGCTGTTTGTTTACATAATCCTCTGTTAACACGTTTTTAATACCCACTTTCCAAACTGACCATTCATTATGCCTAATTATGGTCTAGTAATAAGGGACGTAATTAAGGAATGACTGCTACAAATCTAAAATGTTTGGTTCGGTCCCAGAAAGGTCTCTAGAATGTTTGTATTTTTTTTGTGGACTCGTCTTAAGTGTTCAGATATCATATTTCTGGCTAAGTCAACTTGACAGGTTATTTTTAGCATCACGTCTTACTACCTGTTTAGGTAAATGCATGTTTACTAACTACACCAGTGAGTTAGGGATGATGAAGGTTGACCCTTAGAGGAAGTGTACTTGAATTTGTGTGGAGGGAGAGTGGAAAACCATTTAGGAAAACCACCCTCAGAACAGCCGACCTGGATTTTAACCCCAATCTCCCTTTAATTCTCAGTCTAGCTTATGGCGAGAATGACGCCTTAGACCACGTGGCCACCGAAGCTGGTCAACCTGAATGTTAATTTATAAGTTATGTGGTGATAAAAAAAATTGAGAAGTTAAAAGAATCATTGAAGGGAATGTGAACTAAGATCCGTATTTTTACGGTCTTTATAGCAAAAAAATGTGTTTTTCGACCAAATAAATATTGCTTCTGTAGACACATTTAGTTTAATTTTCTAATAAGTAAACAGAACAATTCTTGAATAGTTTGTTATGGGCATGGTGGAATTCAAACAGGATATTTTACTGTTAAAGTTATGATTAAATAAATATCTCTATATTCATGATGAATATTAAAAACTGTCGGTATTATAATATTACATAGAAGAAAATTAAATTAGACTAATATTATATTTATTTTGACTAAAAATTGTTTTTGCTCTAAGGACTGTTCCTCCCATCTCACTAAACCGGTAACTCGATCGGTAGCACATAATATGGTCGATTTGTTTCTAGTCCAGGCATAGGTGAAAAATATATTATCGGTGAATAAGTGGCTTCTTCTTTTAGAGTGATGTATTGGTAGACTGGCTATTGTGTATGATCTAAAATTAAGTTAGTTTTTAAGTTGTGTGCTGCAATACTTGATCCAGTACGTGCACTTTAAATATCCCTGATAAAAACGATCCAACCTGAATTCAACGAGGGCCTTATAGTGATAATAATTATGGTTGACCCTTAGCCAAATAGATGACCCAACTATAGTCTGCATTTTTAAGAAATTCTGTTATTTTAAAATTGGATAATAAGGTTACAATGGCGTAAGAAAAATTATTACAGTTTTATTTATATTCTTAGTAAGTTCAGTTAATTGAGTAATTATAGTTGACCTCGGTGGTCTTAGGGTAAGGTGCTTGCCTCAAGATCCACTTTTCTATGGTTTAAACCAAGCCGGGGTCAACAGATTTTTTCCTAAGTGATATAAATATGTACAACAATTTCATTTGGAGGGGAATTAAATTCAATGGTCCCAT
Organism: Timema californicum; assembly: GCA_902141385.1. Taxonomy (NCBI): domain Eukaryota; kingdom Metazoa; phylum Arthropoda; class Insecta; order Phasmatodea; family Timematidae; genus Timema; species Timema californicum. The sequence continues at coordinate 51,942 of CABFOW010000270.1, forward strand.
GTCGATTGTGGCAGGTAAAATAACCTTGGAAGGTAAGTGAAAATACCTTTCCCCGCAAGATTGGTAGGCTCTTTGGTTCTCGCTCATGGAAATTCTCGTATGCTTATGTAAGCCATAAGAAAGCATTAGTGAAAGATTTTGATAACATTTTTGATTGGGAAATCAAATTAAACATATCTATATAGGCTCAACTCATAATTTTAATGATTTTCAATCAATTTTGGCGGTCGAAAGTGGTCTTATATAAATCAGGGTATTTATATTTTATAAATTTACAGCTCAGTGTCGGATTGTGAGTGATTTCCAGCGTATTCTCTGCTTGACAGGACTGTACCAGTAAATTGTTCCATTTAACTAACCAATCACATGATATGCAATTTATTAATTTTCGCTTATTGGTTTCAAAGGGTAGGTTCTATATGAATGAGAAGGAACGATGTATTAGTACAGTCCTGTAAAGCCTTGCGTGTTTTGGCAACAGCCCACGAGACGTCCATACTATAGCTGAAATTTCGGAGCCATGGATTAAGGGCACTACCTATTTAAAATGTTCACACTGTAGTATTTATTATAATAATGGCAGTTATGAGGTTTAAAATCCCCGTAAACAAGCCCCCGTTATAGGCCTATTGATATTTTTGGTGAGTTAGTTATAAAATTACTTTACCTGTTCGAGTAGAACTATATCTTAATTTCAAATAGTTTTATTTATACTAATTTGAAGTATTTTATGTGTAATTCATTAAGGACGCTGCCTACCTGTGAGGTTACCAAAAATTAAGAGAGGATTTTCCATGTTTATGAATTTACGTTCTATTCAACGGGTTTTAAATATATAATGTTGAAACAAAAACCAAAAAAATTCTTCAATAATTTTAAAAATAGTCCTACCGTTTCACAAAATTATTATTTTGTATCCTGAAAGAGCACGTGATAGTATATGTATATTTCAAATAGGAATAAGAAAAAGGTAATTTTAAAAAGCAATTCAAGGTTTTCCAGGCTCAAGTAAAATAATGACTGTAAACTCGTCGTAAAATCATGACAAGATGAGATTAGCTAGTTTTCAGTGAAGTTTCCCATGAAATGTAGTAATTATGATCTTAAAATAATAATTTAGAAAAATTAATCTGACCTTCCATAAATAAATGTATTCATTTTTAACAGAGTCATACTAATTTTTTTTAATGATGAAATGATGATTATGATTATGGTTAAAATGGTTTTGAAACTTCAGATATGCCGTTCCCTTTATAAATATAGTCATGAATAGCAAGGCTCCTAATAACCGACAGTAAGTGCTAGTACGCAGGTCAGGGAGATCCACGTTTCGCGAGTGGCCCTGGGCAGTTTGACCCACCCTCCCCCAACCACTTCGCCAACCCTCTTCTTTGACCCGCCTTGAATAAACCCTCCTTGTAACAACACGAACGTTGACAATTCAACTGACTCGTGGGGGAACTGAACTGATGGGTGCCTGTAAAATATTACAGTCGTGGAAGAAGTATTACTCTTTTTTATATTTTGTTTCATTTGTGCCAGTGGCTTGACGTGGAGTGTTGCCAGTGTAAGAAGTTAGTTAAAATTGTATCTTTGATATGTTATCACCCACCCAGTCCCCTTTAAAAAAATCAATATTGGAAACGTATTTCCGATGGCCAGTGAGTGCCTGATTGAGTGACTGGAATATATCAAATTAAACGTTTCAATTGACTTTGTTCACCCTAGAAACACTCCACGTCACGCCATTGATTAGAAGGATCGTCCTATTTTTTTTTTATTAGCGACTTAATTTAAGCGGTAAGGATGAGCTATGCATTACCTTTCAGGGAACTGACTCTCTTTGCTCGTTGGGGGCTACGCCCCCAAACGTCCAATGGGTTTTCTTTGAAAATGGATGTAAACTAATGTAATTTCAGAGCTGTTTTTTTGATAGTTCTTACAGTTTAGCCACAAGAGACCTCCAAAGAAAGGTCCGCACCAACTTTAAAGTTGCTCCGCCATTTTGATTTTTTTTTCGGGTGTTACATTATTTTTGTTTTAACTTTTTGGAATCTTACCGTCGGCTGCAGGCTAGAAGCTATATAAGTTTGCCAAATATCAAGTTTCTATCTCATCTGTAAGTGAATAAACATTAATGTCAGTGAGTGAGTCAACCATGTGGCATTATAGTAGTATAATATAATATATTGAAAATAAATGGTACGAAGCTCCGCATGGACTTTTTCGCTCTATTGTTTAAAAATGGAAATATCGGCTGAGAATCAAAACCTTTACCTTAAGTCACCGATCTATAGATAAGAATAACCTAACTTCACCGGTGACCGAATGATTTAAAGCAGCGGTTAGAAAACCTTACAGCCTGCTTGTTGGATCGGCCTGCCGACTGATTTTACCTGGCCCGCAAAAATTTGGCAAACCAATGATTTTGTTCGTAAAAATGGACTAATAAATAATTATAATATTATAAATAAAAAGTTGAAATTTTTCGCAATATTTTTTTTTTCAATCCAAACCACTCATTTTTTCAACCCATACGCCTATGGCCTGTGATATAATAAAGGTTACCAACGCCTGGTCTAAGGATTAATTCTTACAATAGATTGGACTAACTATGACGCGGAGGGTTTTAACCCTGTTTGGCTGTATTTAGGGGTGGATTTTCCTAAATGTTGGGTGACCTGGCGGTCTAGGGGTAAGGTGTCAGACTTCTATGCTGGCGGCCGGGGTTCAATCCTAGGTCCAGGCAAATATTTATCTGATTACCAAACCCTTCCTTCACCTCTGACAAGATATCTTGTGAATGTGAGGAATGCCAGGCCTCCACCGTGGTTCGGATTCCACGTTAAACTGTAGGTCCTCCATTTCATCTCACAATCACCCTACCATTACACATTAGCGTAAGTGCGTATAACCCGAACGGGTAGTAAGACGCGGTGCTAATAGTAATAATTATAATCCTAAATGTTTTCACACTTTCCCTGTATGGAATGTGGGTACACCTCCTCTAAACTCAACCTCCCCTACACATTAGCGTAATTTAGCACGTTTGCGTAGGATATAGCCCGAAACGGTAGGCCTAGTAGAATGCAGTGCAAAAAAATATGAGAGACTGATGCCGGAGAGGAAAAAAGCACCACAGAAAATAAGTCATTATTGGTAGAAAACACCTTCCTCCATATCATCTGGCACGGTCGACGGGATTTGAACCCATATTTTCCAGCTTAGCGTGCTCGTATACCGCTGCAAGAGATGGATTAGTGCAGACCTGTCAAATTCGTCCGATCATAGGGAACACATTCTAGAAAAAATATTATTGTCAAGATCTTAAGTAAATAGAACATAAGTTTTAAAATAGCCTACTTATTTTTAATAAAAATAAATTAAGGTTTTTACGCGATTTTAAGACCTAACCTCTATTTTACCAAAAATATGAAACTCTTTCTTTACAGCAATGGTGTGAACGTCAAGCTATAAATCTTATGTTGAAGTCACTTTCATAATTCATGACAAACTCATGACCTTAAGGTGGGGATGCAGGGAACGCGATAAAAGGTCAGTTTTTTTGGTTGCGGTTTTTATAGCAAAACATTTGTTTGGTCAACATAATTCAAATATTGTTCCATACAAACATTGAGTTTAACTTTCTTCACATTATGACTTCAAAAGTTGTTGAATATCTGTCAAGGGTGTCCTGAAATTCCATGGAAGCTTTTTCTCTTATTTAATTTTTTTTGTTAGATTATGCCACTATGCTCTTGACATATATAAAACAACTGTTGGAATCATAATGGGAAGAAAATTAAACTCTTATATTTGTATAGAAGCAATATTTTATTTATTTTGACCAAAAATATGTTTTGCTATAAAACGTGCAAAAACATTGACATTTTTTCGCGTTCGCGTAATCGTTCGGGTGTTTAGTTTGCTACCTTTCATAGGAGAAAACTTTTTACTGATTTATGGGCTTCCAAATATTGCATATAAAACTAAGTTATTTGATGATCCAACTTAACAAGAATCGAACTATTATTTTTTGACTATTCTTACAAGATTATTATGTTAGGAACCAACCTTGGTGGCGTAGCTAGCGCGCTAGTTTCGTGTTGAGTAAGTCTGCTGAGGACAAGTATATCTAGATTCGAATCTCGGTTGGGTGAACTGGGGGTGGTTTTTCCTAAATCGTTTTCCACTCTCTCCCCGTGCAAAAGTGGGTTCACTTCCTCTAAATTCAACCTACGCGATTCCTAACTCATTAGCGTAATTAGTACATAAGCGTATAGCCCAAACGGATAGTAAGACGTGGTGCTAAATAAATAAATTTAACGGTAGGACTCCTGTATCTAATTAATGTTTTCAAATTTGATCAAAACACGAAGCTTAGCCTATATTTGGACATTTACAAAACTACTTGCAAAGGAAGTAAACAAATTATATTTAAAATATATTATAATCATTTATTTTGTTTATTTTCACCGCATCTTACTACCTTTTCAGGTTATACGCATTTTGCGTGGGGGGAAGAGAAGAAAACAATTTTGGAAAAAAACAACAACCTTGGTACACTCGACAGAGATTCGAACTTTTATCTCCTTACCATCAGCGGTCTAGTCTATTGCGAGAGTGATGCCTTAGACCATGCGGCCACCGAAGCAGGTTTTTGTTTCTTCCAATTATAATTTAATGATTTGGTTTATCCTACATTTATATCAAGCAACAAAATCGTGAATATTGACTAGTGGCTCGCCATAAAATATTGGGTCTCTTACTATCCATCTGGACTATCCACGTTAAATAAAAATGGGATAGTGAAAAGAGAGGTAAAATTTAAATGAAAATAAATAACATTTGCGTAGAAGGTGAGGTAGGATGGAATGGTGAAACATGATTTAGAATAAAAACAACCTCAGAACACCCCCGACCTTTTCATAACCACCAACGGTCTAGGGGTAAGTTGTCAGACTTTTGTGCTGGTGGCCGGGGTTCAATCCTCGGTTCCGGCACAGATTTATATGTTTATTAAACCCTTCCTTCACCGCTGACAAGACGTGTATTAATCACAACTTGTGAGTGTGGGGATTGCCAGGCCTCCACCTTGGTTCGGATTCCAAGTTAAACTGTAGGTCCTCCATTTCATCTCACAATACCCTACCATTACACGTTAGCGTAAGTGCGTATAGCCTGAATGGGTAGTAAGACGTGGAACTAATAATAATAATAATAATAATAATAATAATAACCCCCAAGCCGGCCAGATTAGATGAGGTTGGCGGCTTTGATCACGTGTCCAACTATTATTATTATTATTATTATTATTATTATTAGCACCGCGTCTTACTACCCGTTCGGGTTATACGCACTTACGCTAATAGTAATGGTAGGGTGATTGTGAGATGAAATGGAGGACCTACAGTTTAACGTGGAATCCGGACCACGGTGGAGACCTGGCATTCTTCACATTCACAAGATGTCTTGTCAGAGGTGAAGGAAGGGTCTGGTAATCAGATAAATCTTTGCCGGGACCGAAGATTGAACCCCAGACGCCAGCATAGAGGTCTGACACCTTACCCCTAGACCACCAGATCACCAACGCGTGTCCAACTATTCGTATGTTGTGTTTGTTTACTGATCTGTAAGAGATTTCGAAATCGACTGCAAGTGCGAGGATGCTACATTATTTATAAAATTAAATATATAATCTTATCGTTCTTTTTTTCTAAGTAATTAGATGAAACCTAAATTGAGATATTTCATTTGAATAATTGACTCTAAACCTTCTTTCTTAAAATAAACTTTATTGCTTTTTTTTTATTATTGTGTATCATCCTTGACTTGATAGCTATTAAGTTTGTTTCCAAACAGGATAGACTAGCTTTAGACTCAGTTCAATATAACTCTTTTTTTTCATAAACTTTACAATATTTTACCGTATTTTTATATTTTGTAATACATGTGTATTTAGCTCTAATTTTTCTGTTATTATTTGTTTTTTATGTGTAATATTTGCTAAACTTGTATTTTAATTGTAATTTTTGCTTAAGTATAAGAAACGGGGGTATTCTTAGTTTCATCATTATTATTATTATCATTATCATCATCATTATTATCTGACAGTAAAAAAATAGATTAAGTAGGCCTATATTATATTTGATGTATGTGGCCCAACCACGTAAGATTGTTCTACCACCAATTAAATACACCCTTTTTCAATCGTGGGGAATGTGAAACAAATCTAATTATAATTTTATTTGTATAATGGTTCGTCCTGAGATCCTAATATTATATTAAATATATATATATATATACACACACACACACACACACACACACACTAGGTTTAAACGTCAACTTTTCATTGGAAGGGCTCGTATTTACGTACTGTACACGTATTTATACGTCTAGTCATGTTTTATTTACTGCTTCCACTAACGCGATAGTTTCGTGTTGAGCTAGACTGCTGACGACGGGGAGATCGAGGTTCGAATCTCGCTCGGGAAGACTGGGGGTAGTTTTCCCTAAACGGTTTTCCACTCTACCTCCACGTAAATGCGGGTTAACTTTCTCTATATTCAACATTCACAATTCTTAACCCATTAGCGTAATTAGTACTTAAGCGTATAAACCGAACGTAAGACGTGGTGCTAATAATAATAATAATAATAATAATAATAATAATAATAATAATGTTGATATCACCATGTGTAGAACTTTAAACTCTGTGTTTCTACTGGAGTATTTAAATATATATATATTTTTTGGCAAATAAAAATGTTTTGTTATAAAAAACTGCGAAAACACTGTTCTTAACTCACATTCTCTACATACCTACCTTAAGGTAAGAATATATCAAATAAGTTTTAGTAACTTGTGTAGCTGTCAAAAACGGTAGGTTTGGACAATCCAGAAAGTTGAGTTAGTCGGTATTTCGTCTAGGCACGACTGACTATTACATTATAGATTTTAAATGTGGCTCACTAAGAAGGCTTATTGAGGTCTAAACACTCTCTAGACCTACTTTACACGTACGTATATACCTAAATTTTGACTGTCAGAAGTAACAGCTGCTAAACACATGTTTTTGCAGATTATATGGCTCGGTGTAGGGATACATAATTTGGTCTGATAACTTTTCAAAGCCGTCAGCTGTCAGATGTGAGCTGTCAGTCAGAACCAAAGAAGCCATGAGGCTACTGTATCTCTATAGGCCCTACCGTAAACCATAATTAAATCGCTCTCTCATATAGGCTACTTGAGTTATTTTGGTTGCATTATAAACTTATCTCTAACTAATTAAAAAAAAATACTCTCAAAAAGTAGGCCTATTTTCCTACCTTTTGAGTGGGTATCCGGTATTTCAGGATATAGAAGGACGATGGGATTATTTAGGATTCCAAAAGCTATCCAGCAAATCAAATATTTTAGAAATACAACCTCTTGAGTAAATCTTGTTCTAAAAATGTGTCTTCTATTTTTTAGTAAATGCTACTATTTTATTTAATATTTGTACAGACAGATTCTTGACGACTTTTAACAAATCCATTCATGGACAAACACATCAAACATAATCTAGTATTAGAGCTTATATATCACCCAGCCCAAAAAAAACCGCTCTCTTTTTGAACCAAAAACAATCGTAGTTAGAGAAATGACAGGTTATCAAACTTATTTGCGTCGGCTCCAGTAATGATACCCGCATCGGTGGGCACGTGGAGTTAAGTGTCAGGCTCATTTGATGGAGAAGAGGTCAATTGCTTGAATACCAGCTGGGTGTACTTAATATGGGGTTTCCAGCGTTCCCGTCACGCAAGTGTGGGTACAAGTCCTTTAAAGTGTACCCTACTCATCCCTGCCCCATTTAGTCTAATTAAAATGCGTTTCATTCAGATGTAAGACACGGTGAAACAACGAAATCATCCAGCAAATGTTGAATCAGCAGTTTGTTAATTTTGGTTATCAACATTTTATTGAGTCATATCTAAGAACTATCTTAATTAACATTAAAATGTATCTCCTTGATCTATAGGAGTGTTTTAGGCACAACTTATAAACTGTAATTTCACAGTACTGATCAAAGTTTGTTGAAGCAATGCTTCTTACCAAGGAAGCAGTTCACCTTAATCCACTGATAAACATGATTACCTCATGAGGTGGCCGGCGGCCCGTTGGTGTAGGTCCAGCTCCGTGGTGAGGCTGAGCCGGAGATCTTTCTCTTAACCGCGAACAACTTCACGCTAAACAAACCGAAAACCAATGGGTGGGGGAGGGAAAAAAACCCAACTAACAAACACGTTGCGAAGTCATTGTTTATTAACAGATAAAAATTGATTCGGGCGCTCGAAAGGCACTTAATGAGCCCCGGTATCGTCACCGAACTTCACGACACCGCACACGACACATGTTCGGTCGGTCCAGTTCCTTTGAACAATGGCGCGATTTGTTTTGGCGGCCGTTGATGGGGTGAGAAAAATCACGCGGTCCTCTCGTCTCACAAAAAGCATCCGACCTGGTCTCTCTATTCACCAAAGACTGTCAAATGCTTAAAATCCCTCACTTACCCCCTATTTTCCGAGATCTACTCTCCCCTCCCTAACCTTTTGTGTCGCCTCGGCATTTGAAAGCCAACAACAACATACAAAAAATAAAGTTTATACCTCCCCTACGCCTCCCACTCCAGTAGCAGGGATAGTGACGTCACGAAGGATGATAGCGAATGGGAGAGAAAGAGGCGTGGTCTCTACCTAGTCTCGCCTGTCAATCTGAGATCTTCCCTGATCCTGATTGGTCCGCGACCACAACGTCCCCTCCTTCTATTCTTATGATAATCTGCTTTGAAGAAAAGAGACAGAGTGAGCTATTCATATAAAAGTTATTACAATAAAAGTTTCAGGTAGAATCGTACGACGGACAAAAGATGATAACAAAAAAAATACATATTTTTATTTTTCTAAAGAGAAGTGGGGAGTTGTTTATTCCTTTTTTTTCGTCGCTTATAAAAACCACACAATGGTAGAACGAAGAGAGGCACAAAAGAAGTGTTTTTTTTTAAAAAAAAGAAGAATTTTAATACCTCTCCATTGGCCATGCGCTGTTGGGTCAGCGAGTTACGAAACAAATGAAACAATTCAAAGATGTAACTACTTTAGTTCAGTCCACCACTATTTGGGATATTGGCCCCTTTCTCACCCACCCACCCCACCTTTTTTTTCAAAGGGGGTGTTCTATTGTCCAACCATTACAATGGCCAACTTTTAGAAAAAAAAAACATATTGCCTTCAGAGACTATCACTTCTCACAATGACTGAATTACCCTTAGTAGCCTACCCTCCCCCTTTCCACGCAACCCTCATTCACCCTTCTCACTTTTCATTTGTCTAGAAGCTGGTTTAAATTGTGTTTAGTCTAAAGTGCTTCTTCTATACCCCTATCCCCTTCAGTACTCTATCTAGACCATTTTGACTACAAACACATGGTGATAGTAATTATTATGTAAGTATATAAAAGCTACGAGGAGGGGTAGTAGGCTTTATTATGGTTGAACAAATTGAAATGTGAGAATTAGGGATCACTCCTATTTAAACAACATATTCTTACAACGAGATAAACGCTCTTTAATAGACGCCGGGCCCACATCGGTGGGAATACAGACTTTGTGTCATCAAGCTCATCTAGTTTGAATAAGGGTGGACATTTTTTTAAGTACCTTTTATTACTGTCTGTTCAAGTTATATACATATTATGTACTAATTACGCTAATGAATCAGGGATGGGGAAGGTTGAATTTAGATTAAGTGTACCCGCATTTGCGTGAAGTAAGCGTGGAAAAACTACCCTAAGTACACCCAATATCCCTGTAATCGGCAGTCTAGTCAATTACGAAGGTGATGCCTTAGACCATACGGCCACCGAAGCGGGTCATAACTTATTAATTATATCAGTATAACCCCCCCCCCCCC
>CABFOW010000270.1:68938-119640 GCA_902141385.1 Timema californicum
CCCCCCTAGATTCAGTCACAGAGTCGGTTTTTCCTGCTTTAACCCCCTCACTATCCCCTTCTTCCAATACTTACCCGATCCATTCTTTATTATTTCCGTCCGAGTCACACCGCGAAAGAAGAGTTTAATGTCAAAACAGTGACCAAAATAAATGTTTTCAAACTTCAGCCATATGTACCGTGCCTGCCTTGATGTAACGGATGTGAATAAATTTTTTTTTTATTACAATAATGACGTAGGGATAAGAACAATATAACTTAGAAGGAATATAGGTTACCAATATTTGCGTTAAGAGAAAAAAAAACACCCCGAGTATACCACGACGGTTGGTATTCGAGCCCAAACCCCCTGTCACCTATAAACCATACCAGGCAAGACTTACCCCTTATTCCATGTGACCACTCGTGAGAGCTATGAATAAATCAACATTAATACCTCACAGTTGGTTTACACGTTCGCTGAAAATTGAGAGTAGAGTAGGTTTGAGGGGCGAAGCAATTTCACACGCCAGTCAAATTGTATGTTGATCTATGATGCTTTGAAAAGCAAAATTAAAACATCTGAATATCAATCTTACCTAATCTTCTAATGGATAAACATATATTTTGGATTTTTGTCATTATGCATGTTTTCAAATTGATGCGTTGTGTAGAGAAACAGATCAACACAGAAGAAGTCAAGCAATCAATTTCAGTAAATGACTTTATTTAATTTTATTTTGTCAAACATTATGTGCTACCAATACAAATTTTAATTGCACATCTAATTTTTGATTCTTGGATTTTAATCTGAATCTTAGGGGGAAAAAACTGATTAACTTATATGAAAGTAGAGATATTAAAATTAATATTAAGATTTTTTTAAACTAAATTCCAATCGTTATAACATTAATATATTCAGTTAAGTGTTAAATTAGGTCTGGTTTTTAGGTTGGTTATAATTATTTTGAAGCTGAACCACTAATAAATAGTATTAAAGCTCTAAAACAAGTTTTATTTAAAAAAATTTAATCATGAATTAAATTTGTTCTTGAATAGCCCTTAGGATTTAAGGATTAGAGGATTCAAAAGCCCCATCATTAGATTAATTAGTAATACTTAAGGGATTGGAATGGGGGTTGTAATCCTTTAAAAAAAAACCTCCCCCCTCAATATGGCCAAGCAAAAAAATTTGTGCTTCTTAAATGATAAAAAATGCCATACCTTTGATAATAACACAGATACCACGCCATCACTTGACAATTAACTGACGGATGTTCTGGTAGAGCCAGCCAAACACATTAACGCTGATAAGATGATAACTGTCCGAGGAAATATTTCCAATTCTTGCCGCATCTACATTAGATTTTATCAATAATTATATTAAGACTAAGAATAATGGTACGGTTGTGACGTATGAAAGTGTCTAGACTGGATTAAAACAGAGTATAGACTTAACGCATTCGTCACATTTCCGGGTAAGATATCTATAAACAGGTAACTAAACCCCGATTTTTTTTTCATATAGGAAGAACACTTTTGACCACCAACATTGGTTGAAAATAACCAAAATCTGGCTTTATAGTAATATGTTTTATTTGATTAATTAATTAAAATGTATCATTAGCTTCCAATAATACCTCCTCATGTATTACTGGATATTTATCTTACATTATTAATCAAACATAGGAATATAACTACACTTATTGTAGTATTTTTTGGTGACCTGATGGTCTAGAGGTAAGGTGTCGGACTTCTGTGCTGGGGTTTGGGGTTCAATCCCCGGTCCCGGCCCAGATTTATCTGATTACCAAACCATTCCTCCACCTCTGACAAGACGTGTATTAATCACAACTTGTGAATGTGGGGTATGCCAGGACTCCACCGTGGTTGGGATTCCACGTTAAACTGTAGGTCCTCCATTTCATCTCGCAATCACCCTACCATTACACATTAGCGTAAGTGCGTATAACCCAGAACGGGTAGTAAGACGCGATGCTAATAATAATTGTAATATTTTTATCTACCCCATTTTGATAAAATGAGTTTTTGGTTTTCAAATAACGGTCTTCTTATGGAAATCACACCTTACTTCAAGCCACGCAGTGGTGAACGAAGTGTTGCCTAGACCCCACAACTCACGGCAAAGCTTGGTGAACAAGGATGAAATTATTATTATTTGCGTCTTATTATCGATTGAGCTATCCGTATTCAACTACTTTAGTAAAGTATGGACAAAGAAGGCAGACTTGACAGGGAATGAACAATCATTTAAATTGATGGATAGTGGGAAATAATTTTTTTATCTCTCCGCACACCATCTTCGTAAATGGAAGACCAGATTATTAAAGCTTAACGTTTAGGCCGTGTGTATAATGTTTAGGACACAAAACTATCCATTAAGGAAGAATTTTACATAACTATCCATCTATTAAAGGTGTTTAAAATCTCACATTTTGAACCAACTGATTTTATCAGCACAAGACCGAAGAACTAGCTTATCGTAGATCAGAAACAACACCAAGAGCCCCGATCGTAGATTCATCACTGTGATAAAATGTCAACCATGATAAATTGTTCAACCGTGTTCGATTCTCAGCATGCCTAAAATCTATTATATGCTGACAACCAGAGAACTGACTATAGTGTCTGTTTTAGTAATATACTAGATTCTAAATCGTGTGCTGATTGATTTTTTTTGGTCCAAAATGTGCTAGGTAAATGTTAATATTATCAGTATATTTGTAAAATATAGGCCTAATTTTATTGCATGTGAAATAAAGATATAAATACTATCAAGTATGTTATCTTATGTAAACAAATAAATAAACTACTATTCTTGAGTTGTATTGTCTTTGACTTTAGTTCAATAATACTCTAAGGGATCTTTTGTCCAACCGACCTTGTTAATTATATTCTGTTTTCAAGAAAGAATATTTGAAATTGATTAATTAAAAGTTATTTGTGCGATCAAAATACATCATATTATTAGGATTAGTTTTAAATTGAGTCAACTTGTGTAAGAAACTTTTGTAGATCATTATATAACTATATCCGTTTATTTATAATTTTTTACGACAATGCTTCTTCAAGCTCTTTGAGAAATTTTGGGGACTATTGGTCTCAATAATGTTTTTTTATGTCACTGACTATTTTCACTGGCTTTCGATATCACACTTTGTTTTTCACCTTGAGGGTTACTCCGTCACAGAAATCTGGTCACTTTATTATCTTATGTTTTATTTTATACATTGAAAACATAAAGTGGACAATTTTTATTAAAAGTATTTAAATTTAGTTAGTGAAATGTAAAGTAAACAATCAAAAAATAGCTTCAGGTTATTCTTGTGAATTTATGCCCAAAAGCCCTAAATACTGTACGATCCGATTTGCGTCACGGTACCCCAAGTACTGGGTACCATCCCGTTCTACACTCCTGTTTAGGGTACCAATACAAGTATCGTGGCTTGTGAAGGTTGAGTGCAGTAGCACTTGAGCGCATGGACTGGGTTACGAGTACTTAGCAAGTATTTTCTTATTATTGTTATTATTTCACTAGGACTGTTTTGTTAGTTTAGGTTATATTAGGTTAGGTATCTTTCATAAAGGGTACAAAGCGTCCCCTTGTTTGTTTCATTGATTTCCATTTCAGTATCAGAAATAAAGTTGAGATTTAAAAAACCTTTTAACACACTAAATTTTAAAACTAAACTCTAAATACACTATATAATTGTAGGACTAAAATAAAATTTGTATAAACCATAAAAATAACTCTAAATATACTTTATATAAACTGAGAGCTATGACAATTTTTTTATAGCTTAGGGGAAATTCGCACCGTGGAACCCAAAATAACCATTTTACATACTTAGGTTAACTGACCACGAACCAAGTCGGGAAAAGCAATATTCCTCCTCCAGCATTCAACATTTTTTGCGCTCAACCGCTACAGATTTCAGTAAAGACAGTAAGAAAGCTATACACAAAAGTTATATGTACATAATACTTTATAGCACAGTCACGAATTCCAAAATGATTCTAACAATGTTTAAAAATAAAGTTACATGAATGTTAAGGCCAGTGTTTGGTCTCTTAGGAAAAACAACTGCAAATATTTTGTAAATATAGAACAATGATAACGGTCTCTGTGGTTCTTAGCTACTGATCCTGAGGTCCTGGGTTCAATCCCCGATGCTCCCAGATTTTCTGTTAAGAAGTGAGTTTGGAACAAGGTCAACTCAGCCTCGTGAGGACAAATTATAAGCTATTTGAATGGAAAAGTGGCAGCCGTGGCTTAGAAAACTGAGATTAATGGCTGGAGGACTCGTTGTTATGACCACATGACACCATATATCCACATAAATTAGTACTATCTTCGTCAAGAGGTGGCGGTCACTTGGTTGGTAGGCCCTATTGCTCGATTACGAGATTATGACACAGAGAGATAAACAAATGAAACCCGGATAAGGACTTGAATCTTGGTCATCCTGATATACGTGCCAACCATACTACCAACTGTGGCTTTCAGAATATCTTTGTCAATGTTTGTTGAGTGACATACCAATATGGAGGAGATCCCGTATATCGTTCGGTAGAGCGACCGGCGCGTGAAACCGGATGACCTAAATTCTAATCCTTTGTGTCATTTTTCTATATTTATTTGTCATTTATTTGATGAATTTAACGTGCTCTTTCTTAACCGATTGCTTATATCAGCGAACGACTTATAAATTTACTTAAGTATATAACAGATATAACACCCAGCCCCCGGCCGTTAGCTTATCACTCTGAAAGGGTAAACTCACATTTCACCTATAATTGTTTTTTGGCCATGCCAGAAATCGAACCCGGGATCCTTAGACCAATAGGCAGACACTCTACCAACTGAGTTAAGGTGGTGGAATTTTCACAATGTAACATTTTTTATAAACCTAATTATATCAGTGATAAAATACATTTATGACAAAATGTACACGTTAGTTAGTGACAAAAATTACTTTGGTGATGAGTTATCTTTGCGAAAAACAATATTATTTTTATGATTTAAGGTTCCAGTGACAGTTTGTGATGAAACGTCCTCATTACATTTTTCCCCCTGGCCAAATTGCCATACTAATAATATTCAACTACTTTGAATCGCAATAAAGTTGGTAAACCTGTGACGTGAGATGTTGGTTATCTTGAACAGGGGTGACTTTGGCTTCAAGGGGCCATATTATAAGCCAAACTTTCTTTTTTCTTTGTGTGTGACAGATTTAACAGATCGATTTACGTTCAATAATATAGAATAAAAGGAGAATGTGTGTATGTGTGTGTATTCCTGTACCATAGTAGGTCTTCTTTTGTGAGAGACTTGTATGGTTCGCTAGTTGATAATTGAAAGTATTGGGATTAAAAGTGACTATGTCTCACGATTGAGTTACAAATATTAATGATATTTTGTAATTTCATGAATAACAATTTATTTTATTTCTACTTGTTCTTTGAGTTTAGTTTATTTATAATTTACTATTAATTTTGTATTAAGGGAACCAAACTCAGGAATTTAAAAAAAGTAAATGATAATAAATCTCAATGACAACGATACAAAACAAAATAAACTAAAATATTTATAAGGAATTAACCAAATTAAGGCAACTAGAGATAAGAAAATCACAGTGACTCAGTTACCCAAAAGATTAACTAAGTTTAGTTCCAAAACTAACAACTCCTGATAAAGGTATCCACCGAATAAGCACCATCTAACATGAGAGGCGGGGAGGGGGGGGGCAAAGGGGGAAAAGGAGGGGTAGCCTTTTGGCATTGGAAGGCTGCATGCAACCTCACAAATTCCCCAAAAAGTCGCACATTTAATGAACAGCAAGTTTAACCAAAATATTATTGGTCACCAACCATAAATAAATCAATAAGAGTGGTTAATTTATTTATAATTATGCTTTAAAAATAAAGATATTTTATTTTAATTGCTTATAATACATGACGTTTGAGAATATATAATTTTAAACGATGAAGATATACGATTGACAACCTTAAAAGGCTGCAGGTTCATCATCAATGATCTAACGCAATCTTATTCAACTTCGCGTAAGCCTACCCCCAGGGGTACGCTAAGACATCTTGGGGGTACATACAATTTAAATAGGGCCTACAGATTATTTCATGATAAACACTGAATAATCGGTGCCAGATTTAGGGTTTCTCATAAGACACTTGAACGTAAGGACATGAGATCTGGAAGTACCATTTTCCCTTTCTTTCTTTCTCTCTCTCCTAGCTTTATATTATAGAATATGTATAGCTTGAATTACGGGCCATCCATTTTGAGGAGTTGAAGAGAGATTATATCTGGAGGTACGTGAACAAAATAGTTGTAATACCACTGATCTAGCGCATTGGAGTATTGTTTACATTTCTGATAGATACATATTATATTAACTTAATCCAGAGATGGTAAAACTAGATCTTTTAGCCAGGTGAATTGGAACCAAGGTGACAGGGGGAACTCCCTCCTCGGAATAAATTAACCCCCGCCCCCAGATATATTTGAAATTCTCTGATATTATCAAATATGAAGCTGTAATATGGTTTTAAATCAAAATACAAAGGACTTATAGATACATTCAATATAAAAAATCAAGGGAGGATCACTTCAAATAGCTTCTAGAGGCATCTATATAACTTTCAAATAAATCATGCAAGTGGCACTCTAAATAGATTCTAGGACTATTTAACTTTCAAAAATCTCTAGTGGAGGACCACACCAAAATGCTTCTAGATGAAGGTGTTTTTTTTAATCTCATGTGAGAACCACTCCAAATAGTTTTTGAAAGCATTCCATTTTCAAAAAAGTTGTGGAAGTAGGACTACTCTAAATAGTTTTTACAAACATCGGGGAGGACTACTCCAAAATCCAAATAGTCCATAATAAAAATCTAGTTTTCAAAAATTGAGGAGGAGACACACTCCAAAAGCTTTTGTGGACATCCGAATTTCAAACATTTATCGGGCACGTGGGGTGGAGGGGGTCGGAGGTTTGAAAGCAAGTCCTTAAAAAACTTTGTATTGCTTGCCCCTCCCTCTCCTACGCAAATAAGGTTCGGACGCCGTGGCTTTGAGCAGTTTATCAGTAGTAATGTAGTACTTGTATACAGTACTATGAATTGAGATTTTGCCATCATTACAGTTACTAGTATGACCTTAGGAAGCTCATATTATGCTTTTTTATTATGTATCTAGCAGTACGTCTTACTACCCGTTCGAGGTTGTGCGCTTAAGTATTAAATACGCTAATGGGTTAGGAATTGGGAAGGTTTAAGGTTTAATGTAGAGGAATTGAACCCGCATATGCGTGGAGGAAGAGTGGAAAACCATTTAGGTAAAATCACCTCCAGTTCACCCGAGAGAGATTCTAGCCTCGATCTCCCTGTCTTCTGGCAGTTCATCACAATACGAAACTAGCGCGTTAGCTAACAACGCCACCGAAGTGGGTAGGAGACTCATTTATTATTAGCATGGTTACTTATTAATATTTTTGCCTTGGCGAACTCCAGCTAATCAAGTAAGATATATAAAAATATATTTCATTATACTACTTCTTGATTATTGTAAGTACCCTAATTGTTTGCATAGGCCTACGTGAACTGTCAAGCTCATAGACTATTTTTCCGGCACGGAGAGGTTTCGTTTCGAGTCCCGATCGAATATAGGCCTAATGAGGGTGGTTTTCCTAAACCGTTATACCTCCAAGAAATGTGGGTGAAGTTTCCCTACATTATATCTTCATCAGTAAACCTTGAATGTTGTTGTAGGAAGGGGTTCAATCTAAATGTAAACAGAATATATGTATTAATTGGACAACAAGAGGAACCCGTATACTAATAGCTAATGCTATTTATTAACACCACTCAGAATCAAACCACGTTTCCCAGACTTGTAGTAGACCACTCTAACTACTTTCCCACGAGGACGGCCAGTACACTAGTTGTTATCTATACTCTTAAGTTCGCAATGTAACAGTTTGGGATATGTTTGGTCTCTAAAGGTATTCGACCTCATTGATATAAAGAAGTTGGTTTGATGTTTGTGACAAACTTTCAGGTATAATTCAACTTTCATAAGAAAGGTATTTTAGAAAATACTAACATATTTATTTACATTTGAAACTGATAACAATTTACTGTGTTATCAGTAGGTATTAAAAATATTGATCTAAAGTGATTGTTGCATGTAACATCACTTGGTGTATGAATACGGGAGAAAATATCTAAAAGTCATTCACGAGCTAAGTTTACCTGGACAGCTTGAAATGTTACTAGAAGTAATCCCTAGTATATCAGTACGCCAACAGCTGACATCTATCACTTTGGATGACTGTAATAAAAACAGATGGTAATATATTAATGTGGTAGTTAACCACAGTAATTTTTTATTTATATATTTGAGGTCGGACACAAAGTTTATTTATAGTTTTATTCCACTTAAAAATATTCACACCACTTTCACAAAAACTTCTAACAAACATAGCTTAAAAATGGCCACTGACGAATCTAAACCATATGATGGAACATAGCGGTAAACAAGTTTTTTACAATGATACAGACACGCAGTTGATGAAAATATTTTATTCAGTTAAATATTTCAAAATACGATAAAAATAATCATAAAATCATTTATTATATGTAAAAAAAACAAGAATTTTATCTTTTGCAAGTAAATACGGTGCCTGTATTAAAAGGTATTGATGTGTGCACTATATTAAACATAATTAATAACGTCCCAAAACGTAAAATAAGTACTTTTAATTATGTTTAAAATATTGTTTCGAGTTGGATAAAAAGAAATTATTAAAAAAAATGAAATATTATGAGAAAACTTAAGTTTACGTTATTTTAAATGTAATATATAACAGGTAATTAAAGATCTTTACATTTATAACAAAACTGTGATCTTTTACAAGTGTTGGCAACCCAAAACCTAAACATATGATTTTCGAACTGTCATCCAGGTAAAAACCTGTCGTGAACGGAATATAGTAAATTTTCTAGCTTTCAGCTAAGTTTCTATATTAAATCAAGAATAAAAGTTTTATTGTGAGATTTAATTATTTATGATCATTATAAACTTGTAATGGTTTGTTTATACTGGTTTGCATAGAAGCAGGTGTTTTAATATCCTTAATTGGCTGTTTATAGATCTAGATGGGCCTTGCCTTGCTTGAGCTCAGGCTGTGTTTTAAAGAATGAATTTGTTTACTATTTGTTTATAAATTCATCTTATTTGTTAAATATTAACTACCCCGCCATATAAATTGATGTTTTAGTGTTCAGTGTTAATGTCTTCGCTTAAATTGGTAAGTCGCGTGCATATATAACAATGTTTATAATTCATCTACGATAGGATAGGTGGTAAACGACAGATAAAAGAAGGTTCTTTATTGCAAACATTGGCTAAAAGTATTTATTCGGAAATAGTTAGTTTTTCCTTACATTATCAATAAAAAGTAATATCAAACGATTCTAATTATACTTCCAGCCAAACAATGTCTGGAATAAAGATCTTTCTGCTACCTGTCACTTATCTACATTCCAATCGTAGATGAGCTATAAACAATTTACGCTAAATATCACAATTTTTTTTTAAAAAGAAACCACAAAGGTAGCCAACATATTCCTTCCAGCTCTTAGTAAACTAAGGGGAAAAATACCTTATATATTGAAAGATATAGGTTGTGCTTTTATTTTTAATAAAGGTTTATTGGTATTTCAAACAAAGTCGTGACGGAAAGAAAGAAAGGTTTACACAAGTCCATGAAATCACGTCAAAATGGACGTCAATTTTTTATCAGTCTTACTCAAACAATATTTTATGATTAATAAAACTAAGTGAGATGTTGCATATTCTTGGGGGTACATGTACCACAGTTTGGGAAATAAGGGTTGGATAGAGGCATTAACTACAGCTTACTATTTATTTAGTGTTGGAAAAAAAGAAATGCATTATTGGTACGTTAAGTAGGAGGATTAGGGCTCATACCGCTTTACAATACGAGTGCATCATTTTTCCTAAATTGGCACAAACCCTACTTAAAGGTTTCCGAAGAAAATACGTGTTTTTTTATTTAATTTTTGTATTAAGTTTATATAGTTTTTATTCTGTTACAGTCATAGCAGAGCAACCAATACAGTAGAGTGTCATTGAAAACACTCAAGATTTTCTCTCAGAAAACATATGTTTACTGTCCCAGTGAGGTCGGTGTTGTTTCTTAAATTATCTAACATACATACTTATACTTTCATTCATATCCACATATGAGTTCATACAAGAAAAAAATTATCAATACTGACTTGTATAGCCTTTTAATGCAGAAAGTATGGAAGTGTCCCTCAAATTCTATCAAATATTCTAGGCACAAATTTGAAAAGTGTATATTCAATATTATTAGAGCTATTAGGAAGGGAATTAGTGGGACTCATCTTATAATCATAATACCAACTTAACAACAACACAACATACTTTAAATTTACCACATAATATCTTGTTAAATCGCTCTGTGACAAAAAATGGCAGCATTTCGTTAGTATCTATTTTCTGTGGGCAATTAGAGGCATCGTCTACTTGAAGATAAAATCTTCGCACTATAGTATTTCTTATGGGAACTGCAGTTATGAAAACTTCAATACACCTAAAACAATTATAAATTATCCCCAATTCATTTTTATGACTTTATTAAATATTACTTTATATTTTTAGTAAGACTTTTGTGTTTCTAACCATTTACATAAGTTGTTTTTGAAATTTTTGTATCGAAACATTTTTTTGGGCAAAATAAAATAAAATACTGCTCAATTATAAACATATAAAATACTTTTCTTCACATGATATTATCAACAGCTCTTGAATATCTGTCAACGGCGTCCTGGAATTTAATCACAACTTTTTCTCTTAATTTAAATGTTTATCATCTAATGCGGCCATGTTCATGACATATATTCGATAGCTTTGTGCGTCACTATGTGAATAAAATTATACTCTATGTTTATACATGACTAATATTTTATTTATTTTGACCAACAATTGTTTTGCTATAAAAACTGCAAAAACACTTAACTTTTCTGGCGTTTACTACATACATTTCCATCCTAAGCATATTTCTTTATTTTTAGAAGATTCAAATTTGGATTCGAGACTCGAGATACGAAGGTAAATATGAAGATCCGAATTTGAGGAGGGAAAAAAATTATTTGAGCCATCTCTGTAACCCATCTTTCACCACTAAACGACGATATCTGTCCTGTAAGCCAGTTTTTCTCGTGACAAAAATACGAGCTCGTTCAGCTAAGTTTGGAGATCATAGTAGCGGAAATATCCGGGGAGAAAGAGAATGGGGAGATCTCTCCTTTGTTAAGGTCGCTCAGCAGAGACCTTGATAATGTCGTGTTTTGTCCATTTCACGGTACCATTCACATTCTTTCAAAGCAGGCAGGTATTCACATGGATATCACAAGTATCGAACAATGATCGAGAGACAGAAAGAGAGAGAGAAAGAGATGCTGTTTGATAGATTGTCCACAGAGATGTTCTCACACGGTTTGTCTGAGACTGCTCTTCACGTCTGCGCAAGTGAAATGCGAGATTAAAAAGCTCATATAATACTAGTAATCAACGGTTGCATATGTGATCAACTGATCATTGAGAAAAATGACGTCTGGACAGGGATTTGAACCATTGCCAATTGACATTGGTGGACTCAGAAAATTAATTTAGGAAGGAGAGGGGTGAGAGAGTAGGGTATAGACATATTATTTATCAAAAGCTTATTTTTGGCGCAACGTCTTACTACCCGTCTATACTCATTAAATTAAAATGACAGGTGCTAGTATGAGAATGGCTGCATTTTTAGAAAAATGTACTTGAATTTGCAAGGAGGGAAATGGACAAACATTTATTAAAAAATCACCCTTATTATACCTGGCCAAGATTTGAACCCTGGCCTTCCTAACACCGGCAAACTAGACAATGAGCAATTGAGGTCTAGACCACATACCCAACCGGGTGTGTGTTATAATATGGGATTTAAATTATACATATAAGTTACATATATATTTTATCATCATTATTTCAACTGGTTTTTTTCCTAAATGGTTTTCCACTCTCCCTCCACGCAAATGCGGGTTCTCTTCCTCTAATTAAACCTTCCCAATTCCTAATCCATTAGCGTAATTAGTACTTAAACTGTATAACCCGAACGGGTAGTAACCTGTGGTGCTAAATAATAATAATAATAATAATCATCATCATCATCATTAGGTCATCAATCTTGTGATTGGTTTGCTAAAAGCTCTCCCCTTTTGTCCATCCTGGGACGAATTTCTTACATCTTTGCAATTTCTTCCGCCAATATAGTCCGCTATCTGCCATTTTACTCGTATGCAAAAGAAAACATTCATGCATACACTCCATTTACCGTGAAAGTTAGCAGTCTAACATTGACAGATGACACTATGACCATGTCTAATAGGCACCCTAAGCTAATGTAGTGGAATAATCCATGCCAAGATTGCTACCTAACAGGGTGAACCAAGTTTGTCTTTAATAATAGCCATTAATCTATGTACGATTATTTTTCTTCATAGAACCAAAGTTAAATCCTCAGTTCTATTTTTTTTTTGGCACATCGTCTTACTATCTATTATTGTTATACAATTATGTACTAATTACGTCCATAATTTTATGAATTAGTAAGTGTGCCCGTATTTGCGTGTAAGGAGACTGGAAAACCATTTAGGATAAACCACTCCAGGTACACCCGACCAAGATTAGAACCTTGACCTCCCCATCATCAGGTGTCTAGTCTACGGTGAGAGAAGTGCGGTAGACCATGCAGCCACCGAAGTGGGTCTCTAATTATAAATCCAAGTATATATATTTTAGATGTTTTATAAAAAAAAACTACATAAAAGATTGACGTAAGTTAATTTTACTCGCACGGTAGCATATGTTTAGAAATGATAACAGCAACACTAAAACTATAATTTACATAAACGTTTAGGATATACCACTCAGAGTTACACCTCCATTATTTCAATAATTCAAATGATAAAATCCGTGAAACTCATTAAACATTGATTTATTCCATTCAAATCTATATTACTATCCATTCCATTCACAATAGAAAATTAAGTTTAAGATCCTATACTTAAAAGTGTATTTATGTATTTATGTAGGTCCAGGTATTTGTGTATTTTACAGATGTAAGCTCTATAATACATTTAAAAAAACACCGTTGTACCTAAGGCAGCGAATCTAATAATAAAGAAAACTATAACCCGCCTCTCCCCCTATTGGGACTATTTCAAACGTTCTGTATGCTCTTTATATTGTTGATAATTCGATTAGAAATGGACCCTGTGTCACGCCTTTGACTTGTATTTAAATATTATTCAAATTGTCCTTCTCGTTTTCAAATTGGTTCTCTTCGCAAGTAAAGCGCTATCAATGGTAAATTTAATACATATTAATCATATCCTCGTGCTTCATCCAGTATCCTAAAGGTTTTCTAGAATATATTTCGACAGTTATTGCCTCACAAACGTAATCTAAATGAAAAGATCTGGCTAAATGCCACAGTTGTTAGGATAACATTCTCCATTATTGAGTGTATTTAAATATAGTTGTTTTGTTATGTAAAATGTTCCCCCTTTTTTTTAAAGGGAACTATTATGTGTTCTTACACACGTTATTTACACATTGTTAGATGAGTTTTTAAACATATATTCATTTGCATTGAAGTGAGTCTAAAGGTGCGAGATATCGTAGAAAAGGTTTCTATTTGTATTACGCCTCTGTACACCTACTTTGGATGATTGTATAAAAATACGATGGGGACATGACACATCTAACATCTTGTTGAATCGTTTTTGCAAATTAAGCCATGAAAGATGTATGCAAAACCTGTTTCTTCTTTATTGTCCGTATCAAACAGGATAGTAAAACTTATAAAAGACTTTTGTGACAGTTTTATTCATCTGGAATAACATTTCGTTTGAGAAAAATTTGGGGCGTACATTTTTTTGTTTGATTAATCTACTTCGATGTGAAACAAAGGCTTGTTTGGAATTGAGTGGTCTTAATTCTCAAGCTGGGTGTGTAATTTATTTTAGTGTTAATAAAGTTCATGGTAAAAATAAATTAGATACACTAAGATAACTTAAAACCTATTAATAATTATTAACTATACATGAGGATCGTGAGTTAAAGTAAGTATCTATACAGTTTTTGGAACAAATCACTCTGAATAAATGAAAAATAAATAATTGTTTAGTATATGGTCTAAATTTATTTTGATTTGCCTCACACATAGTAATCCCAATAGTTATTGAATATTTGTCACGGACTTCGAAATCTACTAGGAAATTTCGAAATTTCTGAGATAAAGTTCTGGCAAAATTCCGCAAATACCATGAAAAATACTGAATTTTACCTAAAAATAGCCGAGGACGTGATAGAAGCTGGGGGCTTTAACTATAGTTGGGGTGAAAAATGAAGTGGTTAGTAGTAGCTGGGGCTACTATTAGGTCAAATACAATCTGTGAAAACGGTTGAGATTATGTGTAGAACATTAAACTAAATGAGTCTCATCATCATTAGTTCCTCGATCTTGCGGTAGGTTTGCTACAGCTCTCTACTTTTGCCTATCCTTGGCAATTTTTTTTTACATCTTTATACCTTCTTCTGCCAACATATGGCACTATATGATTCCTGTAATCCAGTATTGGCCTCACTCTTAAATTTCCCCATTTCACGTCTCCTTCTATAATTATCATCGTCAAACTATCATGTCTCAGTACATGGCCTACCATGTTAACTCTTCATTGCTGTATAACTTTACAAAGTTTCCTTTCTTCAGTCGCTTTTCATAACACTTCTGTATTTAACATCATCTCCATCTCATGATATTTTAAACATTCACCTCTAGCACCACGTTTCAAATTCTTCTAATCGTTTCCTCTTATTTCCATCAATGGTCCCTATTTCACATCCATAAAGCACAACGCTCCACAAACATATGTTTTCATGAACCTTTTCCTAATTTCCAAATACATTCTAGTAGAGGTTAGTAATGTCTTCTTGTTAATAAAGGCTATTTTCGCCTTCGTTATTCTACCTATAATATATTTCTTGCTTCTCTTATTTTTTGTTATTTTACTATATCCTAGGTAGCAGAATTTTATTACTTGTGCAGCAATACATATTTTTAGCAAGAAAAAAAATATTATTTTGTTTAAAGAAATTTGCAAAAATTTGGACCTTGACTAGGCTTCCCTTACACCTCAACTTAATGTTTCCATATTTTTAGGCTCGCTTAACTTAGTTAATATATTTAAATATTTTTTATGAAATTTTTCTATAAGCGGCAGTTATGTAAACATATGTACTAGTTTGACAGAAAGCGGGAATTAAAATTATAGTTTTATAAAAATAGCCCATGTAACTTATAAAAGGTCAGAAAACTTGTAAATTGAATCAGTGATAAATTATTTAAATCAGGAAATGAACGAGATATTTTTATGGTTTGATGTTTCTCAAAATGTGTATATTATGTTCTTAACAACTGTGATAATTTTTATTTATGAAATTGTATCATATAGACTTTTGAGAAAGTAAACAAAAAAATTAGCTAAATCAGTTTGTGATTCTGTAACGAACAAACCTACGGAGTTTTTTTTTATCTTGGTATAAAAAATTCTTAACAATGGGTCGAGGGGTTTAAAGTATTATAAACTCTTCTTATTTCATCGATACTGCCTGAGAGGTCGTGAATTGGTTCCTGGCAAACAAACTACAAAGGGTGTTTCCTCAAATTGAATAGTTTCCCCATCCTCTCTCCAAGGTTATGCGTGGGAACTTCTTCTAATACTGTCTTTTACATCGGTCTAGGACAACCTGGGCGCCACCATCTGAGTGCTGGCAAGATTAGGTGCCAATACAACTAGGTGATAGTGCAAAATCGTAAGGATTTTTTTACGTAAATAATCATTTTTGCAGTTGTTTTTTTCAAAACAATAACAGAGGAACCTTAATTTGTTTGTGTTTATAAAGTTAAACAGTTGATATTTATAAATTTAAACACATGAAAAAACATGAAAAATACCTAACCTTACCTAACTTTCGTTTGTTTTTCTTACAATCAAAACACACATTTTTAAGGCAGCACCCAGTTGTCCCAGTGCCCAGTTGACCACGAACGCTTAGTTGGCGGCACCCAGTTGTCCGGATCCTCTTTTCCATCACCAACTCGTAGATTAAATCATATTTAATTAACCTTTTAAAATCTAGCTCGATTATAATATGTTATTTTAAATTGATATACTATTGTGAATTAACAAAGAATATTTATACATCAAAGTTATGTAAAATAAATTAGTTTAATTGAAAATAAGCTCATCCATATTCTTGACTATTACCAAGTGAGTTTCCCTTCCATAAAAAAAAGAGTTTCTGGAACCACATATTTTGGGGGATACAAACCTCAGTTTGAAAAAAAGAAAGAAAAGAAAAGGTAGCGAGCGACACAAACCAGATGTCGTAAAATAAATGAGAAGAGCTAGTCTTTAGTTCACCTCATGGCACCCACTTCTTGCAAGGTGTTACCAACCTTTCAAAACAAGAATACCTAGATACAAAAGTAAAAGAATGAAGACTAAAGAATGTGAATAAAAGATAGGTGTGCATTCTCTCTTTCTTAAAAGAGGGATGAATGGAAGAGGAGGGTGAAAAGGGGGGCCTAAAGAATAGGTGTAAGTCCCATGTGCTTTGTCGCATCCTACTAGAGGTTATTGCAGTGAATGAGGGAGAGTTTGAATGGCATTGTACTCCAAACTGGCAACTGTGACCGGCACATTAGCATTGACAGACTGTAGGGGTATTGTGACCTAGAGACACAGGACATATTGTGGTCCAAGTGCTTACAGCTTCCTGTCCGGTCTTGTCGTGTGAACCTGGTCCGAACAACGCCCGGTAGTGTTCAAGTGGGGAGGGTTCAACGTGAACAGTATCTACGCACGCATAATAGACAAATTAAATAGGCCCAAGTGGATGATACATTTTTTTATACTAAAATGGGATCGTAGTTGTCGTAGTCGGTATATGATAGTTTATGAAAGAAGCTTTAGTAACTTTACTATCATCGTTAAATTAAATTATGCAAATAATTTTTTTGAAAAATTGACTAAATGCTTCTTTCTTTTTTTTTCATTACAGGTGACCTGGCGGTCTAGGGGTAAGGTGTCAGACTTCTATGCTGGCGGCCGGGGTTCAATCCTCGGTCTCGGCACAGATTTATCTGATTACCAAACCCTTCCTTCACCTTTGACAAGACATCTTGTGAATGTGAGGAATGCCAGGCCTCCACCGTGGTTCGGATTTCACGTTAAACTGTAGGTCCTTCATTTCATCTCACAATCACCCTACCATTTCACATTAGCGTAAGTGCGTATAACCCGAACGGGTAGTAAGACGCGGTGCTAATAATAATAATAATAATAATAATAATTTTTCATTACAACGTCGAAGGCAAAACTAAATCCTAGCCTAGGGCGTATCTGGGCTACATTACTCGTGACCCAGTTTGTGGAAAGGTTAGCCAGTACTAATGTACCGCTTCCCTGGGGACGCCCGAATGTACTAATCGTACATCCTTTCCGTAGAGGCTCTTTCCATGTCCCGATGAGAAAAGGTAATGGTAGTAGTGAATAAGAGAGTGTGAAACCATTATAAACTCCTCATTCTAATTTTAGCCTAACTAACCAAACCCTGGTGATCGTTGGGGTAACTATCATTTCTTGAAAAATACAAAAGGTACTAGCCGGGGACCTAACCCGGAATCCATAAGCTCGTAGCCATGTGCACTGATCAACAGTAAGATTGATGCAGGAGATTTAAGTTAATTTATATCCGAAGCTATCGAGGTTCTCATACGTCATATTGCTATACATTTTAATTTATGTTATTTTGTTTCTCTGTGCCGTCTTACGTGTTCGTTTGATAGCTACACATTTAATTTCAGCCTAGAAAACTGTCCATATTATGTGTAGAAAATTATAGCACAAAATAAATCTACTAAACCAAATAATTGTTAGTTACGTTTGTGCTATAATTCTCATGAAATAAGTAAACAGTTTTATACTGTCCTTTTAAAAAATTCCAGAATAAACGTAAAAAAAATATGTTCTTACTTAGACAACACATTTCCTGATCAAATGATCGTGAGATAGGATCTTAATGTTTTTACCTTTCAAAACCAGTCATATTCACAAGTATTAAAATGTATAAACTCTTGAATATTAAATCCACTCCTATCCAATCCCTTATTCTACCGCGTTTCTACTATTGTGATGTAGTGCATAATGACCTGACAACTTACCTTGAGGCAAGACTACAAATACTCCAAAACACATGTGTTAGATTTATATTTGACCTTCAGTCACGTGATAATATTTCCGCATACAATAATAAACTAACTTGGCTACGACGAACTCTACACTCGATGACCATCATAAAGTAGTTATTGACTTCCAATTCCCCTCAATACCTTTCTGTATGTATATGCTCACTCAACTCAAATAGTAATTTCAACACTTGATCACAAGATAACTCAACTTTATTCATTCCTCTTCATAATTCCAACTATTACTCAAATTCTTTTACTGTTTCAGCTTCTCGTTCATGGAATACCTTAGCCAACAATGTAAATAAATTATAATATAATGGTTTCAAGGGGAAAGGTGCAAATCGTGAAAGCACATTCGTGAGATTGAGGAGTGGTGACGTAATTAATTACACCTTCGTGTGTGTGTGTGCATGTGCGTGTGCGTGAATTATTTATGTTGTGCCATGGTCACCATGTTTGTGTTAAATTGATCTCTGGTTATCATATTATGTAATCGATGTGTATTTTAACTTTCGTTTTTCTATTTTGTTAAATGTGTGTTTATATGTATATCATTCTGTTAAACTTCATTTTTATTGTATTGGCTATGTGCAATAAAAGGCGGTAGCCTCAACTTCACCATCAAAGTCGAATAATAATATTATCATTATTATTACTATCATCATTATTACTAAACTCATCAGAACAAACAAGCAATTTATGAATGACTATTAAAATTGTTGACAAGAGACAATCGTGATTTTTCAGCTCTTTCTTTGAATACTTGCTTCTCTATCTATCTTCAAAAGTTGATATATATTATTTGTCCTTTTACAAAAAAATAAATATATTGTCCGGTATTGTGAAATAATATTGTGTGCATGTGTGTTTGAGTCCTGTGAACTATAGAACACGTAAGGGGTGAGGGGTAAAGAGAAGGGTGTCTCTCCTGTAAATCTACAATCCAACCTTCTATGCTCGCTCGGTCAAACAGAAATCTATTCAGCACAACAAAGAAAAAAAAACCTAGAGGAAGCTTATTTCAATTTTTCCTTCTGGCTCGGTGGTAACGTATGGTCGAGGCACTTGTTGGTTTGTGTGGGGGGACGCATGAAAAGTTCGAATGGCTTCTTTTTTTTACTATTTATAAAGGAGAAAAAGTTTCTTTATGGTAGAAATGTGTTTATTTCAAGAGATTATTTTATATGTTTATTTTTACAAATATTTTGTACGAGTGCTCTTGTGGTTCTCATGATGTGAAGGATATACGTATTAGTGAGCAATGATCATTTTAAAATACTAAACATCTCTCAAAGTATGAGAATAATGGATATTTATTTTTATTTTTCTCAAAATATAAGTGTAGCTCCAATTTGGTTGATGGGATGCTTTATTCGTTTATGTGTGAGTGTGTTTTTTTTAAAAGGAAGCATGTGTTGAGTGAGTTTCGTTTCTTTGAAATATTTAGAGTAAGATTATGTTTTGAAATAGTTTGCATTCTTCATTGCAGTAGGAAACAAGAACATCTCATTGTTATTTATACCTTTATTTATTTTGGTTTATTGTTGTATGCTCTACGCTCAAATTATGGATCTATTTAGCAGAAGCTTAAGCTATCTTGTATCAATGATCAGGATAAGCTTACATTTCAAGTAAAAGCACAGCACTGTAAATTGGTAAAATCACAATTTACCCAACGATACTTTTTTTTTTAGCCAAACTGAACCCAGAACCCTTACCTCAATACTTAATGAGATAAGATTGAGAGCTTAATTTATCTCGGCACCAAAATACTCATATCTCTAGCTTTTAGATTTTACGTCATCTTTGCAATCATGGTTAAAAACACACACAAAAGTGGTCCACACAAGAAAATGTTTAAATCCGCAAAGAACTATAGTACACTGAACGTGTCACCAAGTCCCACCATTTGGTTCACATGTGATATTAATACTCATGGTAACGATGACGTCACACACGAGGTCTGCTTCAACAGCGTTGGTTATCCGTTGAGCATTTGACATTAATGTAAAAATACTATTTTTCCAAGGTCTTTGTAATGCTGAGATTATGAAATTACCTTATTCAATGGTGCCACTATACCTGAAGAAGATTTAAGCTAGGATTTTAAGCTGAGATGCTAGGAAGTAGGGATTGCGAGTTAAGGCAAGGTTTTTTTGGCAGTTTTGATAGCAAACTCATTTTTCGTCAAAATAAATATTCTCCAATAGAAGCATAG
This sequence comes from Timema californicum, assembly GCA_902141385.1. Classification (NCBI taxonomy): domain Eukaryota; kingdom Metazoa; phylum Arthropoda; class Insecta; order Phasmatodea; family Timematidae; genus Timema; species Timema californicum. The sequence goes on from CABFOW010000270.1 coordinate 89,583, forward strand.
AGTTTAATTTTATTCCCATAGTAATAATCTAAACAGTTCTGGAATTGGTGATAACTTTTCCCCTTTTTTTCAAAAGTTTCTCATCAAATTCTAATGCGCTCATGACAAATAATAATCAAGAACTGTTAAGCCAACCATGTAGGCCCACCGGGTGCCCAAACTGGGCCCGGTACCAGGGGAAAATCGTGAGCCCTCACTCTCTTTGTTTTACTCGACTTCAGTGATGGTGAAACCTTATTTGTCTATGGGGGTGAATTAGCTTAGCACATAAATAGGTGCTTTAAGGGTCTTTGACCCCAAAGCTAAGGGCAGTCTTGGGGATCGTAGGTGAATGTTTGAAAATGGGATACTCCCAGAAGATATTTGGGATGGCTTGAATCAGAGTTATTCTTTTTTTAATTATTCTACTCCATAAGCTCTTTGGAGTGATTCTTCTCCAGAACTTTTTTTTAAATTTGAATGTTTCTATAAGCTATTTAGAGTGGTCTTTTGGCTGGAATCTTTTGGAAATGTATATGCCTATTTTATAGGCCCTTTGAAATAGTCTTTTCCTAATTTTCTTTTTAAAATTGGAGGTTTCCAATAGCTATTAGAAGTGGTCTTCACCATAGATTTTTTGCTGAAAATCTGTGGTATCCAGAAGATATTTATGTGGGCCTCTTTCAGAAAATTTTGTAAAATTGGATGCTCTCAGATGTATGTTTGAAATGGTCTTCCTCTGGAAAATTCAATGATCGGTTTATTCTATAAGCTATTTGAAGTGGTTCTCGCCTGAAAGTGTTTAGCAAATTAAATGCTTCTGGAAGCTATTTAGTGTGGTCATGGCCTTCTTGTTAATAAAAATTAAATGCTTCTCATGACTATCTGAAGTTGTCCTTTCCTGCCAAATCTTTGAAAATTTAATGCATCTAAAAGCTAGCCTATTTGGAGTTTTATACAATACCTTTTTTCAACTTAACTTAATATTTGATGATATTAAAAGGGAGTTGAATAACTCTCCCCCTCATCCCTTTTATGCCCCCACTGTTCGACTTTGATTTTTACGTGTTTAAAAAAAACCGTTGGCCATTTTTACTAAACAAAAGTAATGTACGTAAATTAATTTGTAACTGAAAATTTAAATGTTACACCCATGATTAAGTACTTAAATTTAAATTCAACTTTGTTCACTACCCGACTTTCTTCGAATGCAAAATTTGATTAAATTATAAAAGTAATATACTCCGTGAAACTTCCGAATATTTTGAAACGAAGGAAAGGAGCTGGCCGAGACAATAATACCATTGTTGTAACTTCCACTAAGTTCCTTCAAAGGACACCATGGTTGGCGGGCTGGGCACGCACTGTTTCTAAGTATGGAGGGACGTTTCATTGCTTACCATTCATAATTTTATTTTATTTAATCTACTAACCGGCCCCGTGGTGTAGTGGGTCAATGTGGGCTACTGTACCTGGCTACAAGCCTAGTTTGCTGGTACCTTGGATTTTCCCCCCCTCCTTAGGGTAATAAATCCCATGGTCACCAGTGTTTGGTAAATTAGAGTTAGGTTAAAGAAATATATGATTTATTTTACTGAAAAATATGTTTACTATGAAAACTGATAAAACATTTATCTTTCCCCACATTACCCTCCCTCCCACACCTCTCACTGCTGATTAAACGAGAAATTCGATACACAATTATTCTGGGACCAGAAAACATCGAAGTGTGGCTCTATTCTTTATTCTCTTTCTAACAGTGAGCTTGTGATCATTTAAAGAACATCCTTTTTAAATTTCATTATATTTTTTTAAATGTGATAAAACGGTTTCTCTGGTCTCAATTCTACTGTTGGATACAGAAAACCGCACTAAAACGCAACGGCTGGTTTTAGTTGTATTACATACATAAGTTAAGTTTAATCTACGAGATGAAACAAGCTCTTAAAAAAATCTAAGCAATCCTTAATTTTCTCTTTGAACAAAAGCGGGAATTAGATCAAAAGTAGGCCTGAGCCGTTTGATAATTATATATCTCTCAGTAATCGAATAGCATTCAATATCAACTCTCAGCCCTGATCTATGTTGGTAGATTGCCAGCAATGATGAGCAAAGGTAATTGGTTATTTTAAATTCAGAAATTAGTATAATGTTAAACGATGGTAGATCTACTATGTGTTTTTGTTACAACTTACAAAAATAAAATAACGAAACATGATTAAGTCAATTTCAAAATAATATTAGTTATTAGCTTGTCCATCCGTGGCCCGGCTAATAAGGTTTATAGGAACCAAACTCTCACACACTATAGTAATTATATCAAGCGAGTATTATGCGTAATCATGGCTAAGTTTGGTTCAAATAAAACATATATAAATAATATAAAATAAATAAATGATATTAAATAAAATATTGTAATATATTTTGGAATTTTGATCTAATCAGTACAGGCCGAAGGAACAAATACATTTGTAATGATTACTTTCTTTCAAATTTCCTTGATACGGCACAATCGTAACACCTTTTTCATATAATATATTATATCTTGGGGGAAAAAATCATATATAATATAAGTTATTTGTAAACTATCCTTAAATGATTAGTAATATTGTAAAGTTAAGAATATATTCTTATTTATTATGAAACACTATTCCCAAATACCCATTTATTTATTATGAAAAATTATTCCCAAATACCCATTTTTAACTCAACCTTAAAGGCCATTTTCGAAATATTTCGAATTTTCTAAAAAATTTCATAAACTTCCCTTAAACGAATTCTTCCCCTTACCCCCATCCAACAAGTAAGCTATATAATTCTATTTTATAAATTTTAAATAAAATTGTTAAAATGATTTTCAAAATGTTTTGAATTACTGGAAATCCCTCTTCAGTAAACTATCCTTAATTTGAGGGCTAAGTTAAAAATAAAATAAGAAGCCTTAGATAATGCCGTATAACATCTAAATATCAAGTTTGATAAATAAATCCATCAGACTGTTTCAGATCTGTGGCCAGGGACAGACAGACAGACAGAACAGAACGGTAAAATTCATATTTTTATTAAGTTTAATTGAACTCGTATGAAATTAACGTTGACAACATTTTAACTTTGTAAAATGTTCTCTGATGAAGACCTTTACGCTTCGCAGAAAAATTTTGTTTTTAGAGGTAGAGAGAATATATTAATTTATTTTGAAGATTTTGGACACCCTTTGAAACTAATATTGAAGACAATTATTTTGCCAAACTTTAACTTCCTTTTTCTTAAAAACACTTAAAAATATTTCAATAGGTTTATCTTAAGTTCTGAGCACTCAGAAAAAGGCAAAACAACTTTGGTAATTTATACCAAACGATTTATGTTATTTGAAAAGCGACAAACAAGCTCGAAATCTTTGGAGTAGACAGATTATTCTTTGAAATATAGCATCAACTATCTAAAAATAAAATAAAATAATAAAGACGGTTCTTGAATTAATAAACAGGTTATTTTTCACCACACAGATAATCTATGGTGATCCACAACTTACTTACTTTTAATCCCACTTTAAAAGAGTTCCGTTCTGTATGCCATTACATAATTGATCAAATGAATGCTATCCATCCATCCATCCTTCTTGGAGCTATTTCACAGAGAAGCTGGTAGATAGAAGGCGGTGAATGAATTACGGTAAAGCAAGCAAAGCCGTGTGTTTGCCGAAACCACTCAAGCCCGCAACGAAAGAAGAAGGGATAAATTACTTACAGGATCCTATACCCTGATTTTGTTATGAAGAAAAGTATCTGATGATTACTAAAGCTACTAAAACTAGTTTAATATATTCATACCTGGTTCGATGTCTAAATTGTCTAAGGTGTCACTCTCGCAATAGACAGGACTGCCAATGACAGGGAGACCAAATCTCCATCTCAGTCGGGTGTCTTGAGGGTGTGGTTTTCCTAAATTGTTTTCCTTTTTTCTTCTGCACAAATGCAGGTACTATTCCTCTAAATTTAACTTTCCTCATCCCCAAATCATTAGTGTAACTAACACATATGCGTTTGACCTTAAAAGGTAGTAGGATGCGATGATAAAAAATAAATATTCATACGTTTATTAAAAAAATAATAATGATGAGCTTTTTACTTTCTCATATAGCAAAAGTATTGTAATCGTGAACATTATTATCACGTTTTATTCGCACCTGAACTAAAAAAAGTGGGCGTTACAATTTTGTCCACCTAAGGTCACAGCCTCATTAGTTTGATGGATTTTGTTCAGTCTGAATTTAGATGTTAAATTGTCATACCTCAAGGTCAAATCGTGAATTGTATTCCTTCCCTAAAATTAAGGGTAGTTTATTAGTAGGTTAACTCATTTTTTGAAAATTTTAGAGTTAAAAGAAATTGTTTTAACTATTTTGCTTAAAATTCATGCCTGAAAAATGTTTCATATGATTACCAAATTATTTTATTTTTTTAATAATAAATATTTAAGTGTGGTTTACTGACATATATTTTTTATTTTATTTTTTTAAGCTAAATTAGTCTCTTTGAGAAATTAGATATGATTGTGTTGTACCATTTATTTAAATGTTGACAGCAAACAATATTCACTCGTATTTTATTTCTGGCTTTCTACAGCGATTTCACTTTAATATCATAATTTTTTTCCACCTGATTGAGGTTTACTTATATTACAGATATGCACAGTTCGTTCCCAGGCTATGTAAATACTATACCCAGCACAACCAGTCATCATAATCATCATCATCATCATAAACTGTTTCCAACCTGTGGCTGGGTCAGTTTAGTCTAATGCCTCTATCTCCACCTTTCCTTTCACAATTATTTCTCCTTTACTTTATTCAAAACTCCTCCTCTTACTTGCACACTTTGTTATCAGCTTCTCTCATCTCTTTCTTAGTATCACTTGCGTTTTATCCCCTGCATACTTCATCTCCATAATTGCCCTTGGTATTCTCTTCTTTTTCATCCTCATTACATACAGTACTGTGTTTTAACCCCGTCCTCTCTAGCCAGTGTCAAGAGATGCTAGCGACACACCCTGATTGCTGAGTGATCCGAAAGGCTTTTGACTCGTTTCGTATTCGGTCACCATCGAGGTTCATTTCAGGCTGGGTGCACTAAAGATGGTTATACAAATGTGATCTTAGTTTTTATATCTTTTACAAAGGGCAGAAGTGACCTGTTGGTCTAAGGATAAGGGGTCAGACTTTTGTGTTAGGGGTTCAGGGTTCAATCCCCGGTCCCGACACAGATTTATCTGATCACCAAACTATTCCTTCATCTTTGATAAGACGTGTATTAATCACAACTTGTGAACGTGTAGAATGCTAGGCCTCCACCATGGTTCGGATTCCACGTTGAACTGTAGGTCCTCCGTTTCATCTCACAATCACCCTACCATTACACATTAGCGTAACTGCATATAACCGGAATGGTTAGTAAGACGCGGGGCTAATAATAATAATACAAAGGGTAAAAGCTCAATCCGGTAAACTACTTCATGTGTAACTAGCCAGGACTCTAACCTAAACCATCCCACTCCGTCTTTGGTAAATCCTGTAATTTGCGATTCTGACGTCTAAATATAAGAGCACTTTATGGAGTTAGTATCGGCTCGGAAAATATGACTGATTTCGGAATTTTCTCCCCTTTTTCATTTTCACACAAAAAAATGAAGGTAGGAGAGTGGTAAGTGTAGGAGATTACATAATGATAAGTTTCATACTCTATACTTTTCACAAGACATTGTTATACTAATCAAGCCTTGTCGATTACTGTGGGCAAGACATGCAGCGTGAATGGGAGAATCTAGAACCATGTTCATGGTATTGACTGGTCGATCCAATGGGAAGAAACTATTGGGAAGACCTAGACACAGATGGGAGGATAGATAACATTAGAATGGACTTGAATGAAATAGGGAGTAATTAGGTGGACTGAATAGAACTAGCTTAAGATAAGGGATATGTGGCATACTTTTGTAAGTGCGGCAATTAGCTCTCGAGTTTTTAGTGCCATAGAATAAGTAAGTAAAGAGAGTCGTACGAAGATTTAAAGTATAAGTTATATTTATCTATTGTTTAGTGTTTAAATAAGTCAAGTTCATTAATAAATATGTATATCATCTTGTAGCGAGCCGATCTTTTAAACCTCTAGTATATATATATACACATTTTTTTTAGTATAACGTCTTACCGTTTGGACTGTACACATATGTACTAATTATGCTAATGTGCTAAGGATGAGGAAGGTTCACTTTAGGGGAGGTGGTCCCACATTTTCGTAGGGCGAACATGTTAAACCATTTAGGGAAAACCACCCTTCACTATACCCGACCGGAATTCGAATCTTGATCTTCCCGTCATTGACAGTCTAGTCTATTGCTAGAGTGATTCCTTAAACTTAGAGGGCTTAGAAGGCTTGGAGTCTAAGGCATCAGACTAGACTACCGTCTAAGGCTTAGACCGAAGTGGGTATTTATTAATTAGCCTATTTAAAAAATGTATTCATTGCAATTTTTTTATTAAAAAATTATACCCCTTATGTGAATCTTCTTTCTACATTATTTTGTAAGAAAAAAGGAGGAAGATGGCGTGTAAATAGGAAAACTCAAAATTTGTAATATTTTCCAATCTAATACAGTGGGATACAAACCATTGTGTTATGACACAGTTATTTTGTGAACGATTTCTCTTAGTTAAAAATCCAAGTAAAGAGGTTACGTGGCATAAATGTTAGGCTCTTCTAGTCTATTTTTTCATTAATGAGGAGGTTGGGGTTCAAATACAGGCACAGCGTATTGAGAGTGGTTTCATTCTTAAATGGTTTTTTCGTCCTCCCCTCACGCGAATGTGTATAAACCACATGGTTACTACAACGCGATGTAGATAAATTAACGTTAATTTGTTGGTGATTTATTAACGTGAGCTCACTGATATCGAAAAGCTACAACGAAGGATTATAATAATCCTCGAAGACAAATCCACATCTCGTTGATCCGTGCTTTCCTGAGTTTTCTTTTCCTTCAAATAAAAAAAAAGCGCTTTCCATCCATTCATCGTAGAGCGGGCTGATTGAGTGACATTTTGTTTCTCCCAGCATCAGTGGACGCTTCTTTTCACTCCCTCACCCCCACCCCCCCGAGCTCCCCATCCACTCGCGCCCACCCACCATTTAATCCTCCCCAACTCACCCCCACCCCACTTTGCACAAACACGAATACAAGAAAATCCATCACGATGCTTCAATAGCGGCGGACATACAGATAGACGTAGGAATAACCCCCACCCCCTCCTCCCCCCTCTTATCAGATTCTCTGGTGAATATATTCAATCATTGTCCATTAATGAGGTATATATCGTCAAATGGAGTGTCAGTTACACTTGTCGGTGAAGGGAAAGGGGGTGTATTGAGATGAGGGGAGAGGGGGGGGAGGACTGTCCGCTTGTTCGTTCTTCTCGTTTTCAGTTGTTGAAAATAAATGAAGGCGTTGGGATGAGGTCGTAGGAGGAAGAGGTGGTGGTTTTCGATTGTGTAGGCGTGAGAGGACTATAGTCTATTCAAATCATAGAATCTTACAAAATATCGAGTCGGGTCTCACCGTCACATAGAGTGAAGGGATCTTAGAACCCTGCTTTGGATGACAAGGGTGATCGGAGGGGGGGGAGGGGACAAGCAATTAGTACACCCGCACCGGTGGTAGTGCGGTCTGGAGGAAGGCGTACGTTGTGGCTTATCTCATCGACTTGGAAACTTTTTTTTAGCACCGCGTCATGCTACGCGTTTGGGTTACAAGCCTATGTACTAATTGCGCTAATGTGTTAGGGATGAGGAATGCTCAATTTAGAGGAAGTGTACCTTCATTTGCGTGGAGGTAAGGTGGACAACCATTTAGTAAATACCACCTGTCAGTAAATCCGACTTGGATTTTAACCCTAAGCTCCACGTCATAGGTAGGCCATTCCATTGCGAGAATGATGCCTTAGACCATGCGGACACTGAAGTGGGTTGGAAACTATACCTGGTTCGGTTTGAGTTTTTTTTACAATTTTGATCAAAAAAATAATATATAAATGAGCCAATGCGATGCAATATGAACAAATGTGCTTCAACTTAAAAGTGGGGTCGTATGGGGACGCGAGAAAAGAGCAGTGTTTTTGCAGTATTTTGGCCAAAATAAATAAATTATTGCTCCAGTAGAAACATAGAGTTCAATTTTATTTACATGGTTTCATCATTAAAATTTTAATATTCATGCAATAGTGATTGATAAAGCTTCCTCACCAATAGGCCTACAATATGATAAAGTAGTTAATATTCCAGCATTAGCCTATAAGATTTTACATTCTGATAATAAATTACTAAACAATATGAAACAAAGCCTACACCATCCCATCCTAATAAAATTCTAATTAAAATAAGTCTAATAATTATAAACATTATTTACGATATGAATTTTAAAACCAATAAGAAAAACTATTAATATTATCATGGCTATTATGATATCAACAGTTGAATTTTTATCATGAGCAAATCAACATTAGACGAGAAACTTTTTAAATGAAGAGAAAATGTTGTCATTAAATTCCATAACATCCTTGAAAGATATTCAAGAACTGTTTGGTTCACCATGTAAAGAAAATTAAACTACATGTTTCTACCATAAAAACTTTTTTTTTTATTTTTCTATAAAAAAAACTGCAAAAAAAAATCCCATTTCTAGCGTTCCCTACGCTCCAACCTTATGGCATATAGGTTGTATTGCCGATGACTGTGGGGTCAAGGTTCAAATATCAGTCGGGTGCACTGAGATTTTTTTTTTTCACATATAGGATATATCTTTTTGGTTTTCTTAACACTAATACGGGTGCATTACTTCCAAAGCTACCTTGCAACCCGTTATATTCAGTTTGACCTTGATGTAATTTTTCTATATTTATAAAATCGCTCCATCAAAATTACTTCTAAAAGCTACGTATTTGTTTGTGTGTGCAGTGTTTTAAAACAATAAACGAATATTTTCAGTTATTTGATGTATTTAATGTGCGTTTTCAGGACCGACAGATTAGGCTTACTAACTTTTATCCAGAGCAGACGAAACATCCATCTCTCGGTGGTTAATTCATCACTGTGAAAGAGGAAACCCACATTTCACCAATGATACATTTTTCTGTCTATGTTAGGAATAAAAACTGGTATTCTTAGCCCAGTGGTCAGGCACTTCACCAACTGAGCTAAGGTGTTGGAATATATATTCCAAATAAAGCTTCTGAAACGAATTACTTTTTATGTATCGAATAGTGGTATAAACCTTTTCGGTGACCGCATGGTCTAATACGTCACACTTGCAATATATTAGACTGCTTATGACAGGGAGATTGGGGTTCGAATCCTTGTTAGGTGTCCTGACAATGGTTTTGCCTAAACGATTTTACATTCTCCCTCCACGAAAATGCGTATACGCTTCCTCTGCATTAAACTTTCATCCTTAACTCACTAGCGCAATCAGTTCACATACGTATAGCCTGAACCGGTAATAAGACGCGGTGCTAAAGACAATTAGTGATTTTACGTTGAACAATGCTGAGATAAAATCTTTTTTTTTACTTAAATTTGACCTAATTTGACAAAATCTAAATTGCCAACAACTACAAATAATCATGGCTCTTTAGACTGCTCCTTCACCGGGGTGTAAAGAAAATGGTTATATTATAATTATTTTTAAAATTATTCAAAAATATTATTTATTGATGGAGAGAGGATTAGAAACCACATTGTGACCTTACCTTCTAAGTCAGATGCATACTGTTAAATGTTTGATATATTAAATGGCAATTCCGGGGTTTGATTCTGACCAGAAATATATTTCTTTCTGTGAGAATTTTTCAACTCTACTTTCAGACTGATCCTTGTGCAGTTTCTTAAACTCAGCTTATTTGAGATAAACACTATAGGCGAATACCAGCACATTTATTTAAAATTCACTCTACTCATCTGGCTTCTGTATATAAGATAAATTTTTTATAGCCAGCAATGACTAGTGAAATAAAAAATTAGCCCAGACTTATTTGAATAGAATCGAGCGTGCTGACAGCTCTGTTAATCAAGACGATTATAACCTTGTTTATATAAGTTTTTTTTAAATGCGCCACATCTTACTAACTGTTAAGCTTTTCCACATATTGCCACTAATGGGTTAGGGATATTAAAACTGGAATTTAGAGAAGTGTACGCGCATTGGTATAAAGGGCGGGTGGGAAACCTTTTTAGAGAAAAAACACTTCAGTACACCCAACCGGGATTTGAAACCCGATATTCCCGTCGTCATCGGTACTTCAGTCTATTTCGAGAGATAATTGAAGCAGCTGTAACAACAGCTGACAATCCGCATGTCGCCGTCAACATGCCCCATTTGACGCGTGTGATCTTGAAGCGCGTATCATTATCTTCACGGGGGTCCCACTGTGCGTATTGCAACTGTACTGAAGTATCCCCTTTGTGATGATGATAATGGTGGCGTGTCACAAGCAGGAGGATCGCTATTGTCCTCAATAGCCAGACAATGTCACCATCTGATTATCTGCTCTGACACCATCCTCTGGTAAGGGCCTATGAACTGACCCTCCTTTGAGAAAAGAGGCGCTACATAGTCACACACACCTTACGGAAGGAAGGGGCGTTAATATTAGAGCTCCAATTCAGCTGGAAAATTACAGTTAGAACATTGGAATCGAATCCAGTAAACTAAATTTCACCTAGCACGCCAGAGCTCTACCGCTTCTTAGTCCATTCGGCCACTGAAACGTGTCATATGAAAGTAGTTCTAGTAACTTTTTTTTATATATCCTAGCTATACTACCATAATCTGACTATAGCTCGAGGTGCCTTTGAAATAAAAGTTTTTCACGTCTTACTACCCGTATATTTACACTAATGGAGTACCCGCCTCGGTGGCGTAGTTGGCTAACGCGCTTGTCGTGTAGAGCTAGACTGCTAAGGACGGGGAGATCGAGGTTCGAATCTCGGTCGGGTGAACTGGGGGGGGGGTTCCTAAATGGTTTTACACTCTCCCTCCACGCAAATGCGGGTTCACTTCCTCTAATTCAACCTTCCCAATTCCTAATCCATTAGCGTAATTAGTACTTAAAGCGTATAACCCGAACGGGTAGTAAGACGCGGTGCTAAATATTATTATTATTATTATTACTAATGGAGTGTTTATGAAGAAACTCAGGGTGGTCGGGCAGCCGAAATTTCGGGTAATAAATCGAGCATCTAAAAATCCCGGAATGTTGGGCAAGTATTTTTTATGCCAGTATTTCGATTGGGCATCTCAAGAACTTGGTAATTATAGAATACCATGTTAGCACTAACTTCTAATTCATGGATTGTGTCACGACACAGCGTTATAATTTGGAAAAGAAATCATAAAAAAAAATCGGGAAAATGATATATATATATATATATATATATATAATTTTCTAGTGTATATATATATATACTAGAAAATACAAATATTTTAATAATCAGTTGGTTCTAGTTGGCGTTGCAATACAGCATGGGTCAACATTCAGCATGTGAATTGCTGTGTCCCTCAAGCAGATTCTTATTTCTATTTTCGGAGAACGTGTGAATAAAGGCTTTCGTCTGTGGGGTTCCACCTATGCTTGTACACCTCAAGGTTGAATTGGTAGTAAGTATAGGGACCTCAGCGGGCCTGGTATAATAACCTCCAGCCGGTTATTTGAGGGTCTCTTCTTTTCAAATGCTAATTCTCAGCTTGCATCGGAGAGAGATGTGTTGGTGAGGGGTGAGAATTTGGGTGACTCGCCGCCACGCACAGGAGCTGTATTTTTTCACTCTGCTGCGGGTGCAGTCCTACCAAACCCCAACAGTCTTCAGTTTACATCCCGGTGATGATAGGAAATGTACTATTTCCACTCTGTAGCAATCAGGGGAGCTGTGTAGATTATTATATATATATTGCAGCATGTCTTGGCACTCGTCTGGATCATTCGCATTTAACTACGCTAACGGAGTAAATGTGAAGAGAGTGTAATTTAGAGGAAAAAGGCCTATACCGCGGTAAACCTGACTGAGATTTGAACCCCGACATCTGCATCAACGGTAAATCAGACTAGACAAGCCTGGTGTTTAGTTCGCTTTTCCACCGTTTCGGTGGGATCATCATTATGATAAATTTTTCTGATTTATCATAAATTTACTATAATTTTGTATATTCATACGCCAAGTAGGTTACTCTCCAGTTTTAACATATGAAACAGATGGTGTCAATCTCGACATTTGAATGGTAGCCACAATTCTTGCCGAGTTTCCTAAGGTGCTAGACTTGCATTTAACTCGGCTGCAGTTGATGGGAAAGTAAATGTTTGAATCCCGGTTGGGTGAGCTTGAGATAGATGTTTTACATGTGATCCATCCTCATTGTTTTTACATCGTCTCTTCACACCAAATTCGGTGCACTTCCTCTAAATTTCACTCCTAATCCCTATTCCTTTGATTATTTCATTAATAAAATATATTTGGGAGTTTGGTATCACTTGTGGTGTCTAATATTAAATCAGTTTGTAAGTCGCACAGGGAAATAAAACTGTATTTAGAAATTACACGCAAATCCACATTAAGTAGCTAGAATAGTTGAACAGAAATTCATGAACGCCCAGAAACCAAGTGGGTTTTATAACGCTACTGGAGGAATATGTCTGGCAGTAGGAAAATAAACAGGGAAGGAGAAAAATACAAATGTCAATACAATTTGTTTCGTGACCACCTACACTCTTTTCCCACCCCCTCATTAAATAGCATAATTTGGTTCGCAAATATCTATTATATATTCCCAAAAGCAGTTACCTTTAGTTTCCTGGACATTTCTTAGAAATAAACCAAAATATGTAGATTTATTAACTTTTCAGATTGGAAAACTTCAACTTTAAACTACGTTTACAAGTAAGTATATATATATATTGTATATGACCTTTTATATATATATATATATATATATATAAGGTAATATACAATAGTTTCGTGCTCATTCCAGTAAAACACCATTTTCGAACACCTTTAAAGGTTTTTTCAACATTTAGCCTGCATCTGATTAGCAATATCTCATCTACTGAGGTAGCCCCATTAAGTTGAAATGTGACTAGCTAGGCCAGCTCCTAGTTTTTCTTATTTGTCGTTTCTTATGGCGAATTAATTTTAACATCTATAAAACTTCTTAGATTTGAATAATCTCTGGTTTTAGGTTGCTAAATAATTGTTTGGATAATTTATTGCCATTATTAGCCCCAGCTTTATGGTAGTTCCCCTCGATATCCATCACCCTTCACCTCAGCCTCTTATATATTTCTTTGTGTTTGTGTGTGTGTGTGCATATAAATAATATTGAGATTGAAAATGAGAATTATTATAAACGGTACTTACCAACAAACTACAATGGCGAGTAATTTACATGATAGGCACTGTATTTGTACCGGGTGGTGCGCAAGAACCTGTCACGGTGGTTTCCAGCTTTTGGCCTGGATCACTTTCTTATTCAAGTCATTTATTTTCGGTTACTTTTTTTTCTAGGCTTATCGTAGCTTCATTTCCCTTATAATCTATCTTAAGACTAGGAAAGACACAACATCCAGTCATCGGCCATGTGAAAGGGTAAACCCATATTTCATCAATAATACATATTTCGGTCATGCCGGGAATCAAACCCGGGAACGTTTGTTCAACAGGCCGACACGCTACCTACTGAGCTAAGGTTAATCGATAGTTTTGTGAGTCGTAAACATGAATATCTTTACAGGCTATCATACAACTTAAGTTATATAACCTGAAATAACAGGATGAGAAGTGCGAATTTCGAAAGGCCTTCTAGCAGCATTCAAGCGGAGAGAGAATGGAAAATCACAGTGAAAAAACAACAATGCATCTTTCTAGCCTAATACCTTGACCCGTCCTGGAAAATATAGTGACCTTTTTTCATCGGTGGCTACTCTACATTACGTAGTTTACTAGTTGCTCTGAAACACTCTTAGAAGTGACCCAGTGGTCTTATTATGGGAGTGTTGGAAACTCAAAAAGGTCAGTATTTTTTGCCATTTTTATAGCAAAAACTTTGTTGGCGAAAATGAATAAAACATTGCTTCAGTACAAACATAGTGTTTAATTCTATTCACATGGTGGTATCAACGGTAATTGTTGAATATCTGTCATAATTAAGTATATCGGCTATAGATGATACATTTTTTTAAATTAGGGTAAAAAGTTGTCATTAAATTCTAGGAAACCCTGCACAGATATTCAACAACTGTTGATATCACCATGTGAAGTAAATTAAACTCTTATGTTTCGACTAGAGAAAAATATTTGGCCATAAAAAAAGTTTTTATCTATAAATTGCAAAAAATTGCCCTTTTATCGTATCCCCACACTACCAACCTAATGTGCCATACTCGCAATACACCGGATCTCTGTTAGTGGAGACGTTGGGGCTCGAAACCCAACCAAGTGCCATAAAGATTGGTTTTAGCATGTGAGTTTCACTCTGGCTTTCTAATCTATCGCCATGTCAGTACAGGTTCACTTCTCCTATAACCTTCCTCAATCTTACCCACAATTTTTTTTTGCACCGCGTCTTACTACCCGTCTGGGTTGAATCTATGTATTAATTACGCTACCAGGTTAGGAATGGAGAAGGGTGAATTTATATAAAGTGTACCCAAATTTGCGTGATGGTAAAGTGAGAAACTATTTTAAGGAAAACCACCCTCATTACACCCAACTAGGATTGGAACCTCAATCTCCCCGTCATCGGCAGTCCAATCTATTACTAGAGTGATGCCTTCTTTGACAATGCTGCAACCGAATTGTGTCCCCCCAAGATTAGTACCCATTTATTTTTCGTGTTGAACATACTAATTTATAAAATAAACTTAAACTAATTTTAAAATTTATTTCTCCAAACGATCCGATTACTTATTTAAGTTGACCTATGCTTTAACCAACAGTTAACTTAAGTTTTACTGTTCCTATAGCAAAAATAATATGTGGCCAAATTAAGTTAACTAACTTATTGCTTCTGTAACGGATAGATGTAGTGACTATTTTGCGAGTGCAGTGAGCGTACCCACCTCTGTAACTGGAATGTGGAAATAAGGGGTGGGGGCGACCGTTGCAAAATAGCCAGGTAGCAAGCAGTCTTTCTGTGAGTGCGTTTGGGACTGGTCGGGTTATGCCAGAAACGTGGACACGGTGACCGAAATTGTACATGTTATATTGATGTATGATAGTTGTACCCTTAAGTGTAAATATATATATAATTTGTAAATAGTAAAACACGCTACACTTCGATAATTAAGTTTGGTTTGATTTTCTTTCCATACAAATCTGAACAATTATTTAACATCTGTCCTGATCTTATTGATTAAGATCACTATGGGAAGAAAACTTAAATTTATTTATAGAAGCAATATCGTATTTTTTTTTTGAGCCAAAAATGAGTTTTCATTATAAGAAATTTCTAAAAAGCAAATAACCTTACCTTTTACCTTATCCAACCTTGGCTTCCCTTATTTCTTAAATACCCTAAAATAAAATATGTTTAAATCTCACCAGACAATCACACAATACTGTGATAATATAATGTGAACCACCCTGTCGTGTTTGCAGGGGTCCAGCCAGTGCTGTGTCGTAAAAACAAGGTCTGCCATCTCTTCACCACCATCACCACCCCTCACCACCTATTTTTCTCCCTCTCGTTGAAAGAATCGCTGTCTTCACACCTGCTACAATAGAAGCCCGTGTTTTCTCAAATTTTATGACCGCGTATAACAGTCTTCCCTCCTTCCCCTCTCCCCTTTCAGCCTCACCTCAAACGACCTTACGACACACTCGTCGGTGTAAAGTACTGTTCGACAGGTCAGATTGGAAGAAGTGTGTATGTTTTCTTTTTTGTCCTCCTATTACATGTATTAACCTCCATTTACAACTTTAGGATGTTTGGAAACTAGTTGGTTGAGAAATATAGATTTTATGGAGTGGTAATTGAACAAAAAAAAACCTAAAACATATATTTAAAATACATTTGACCCCATGGTTATTAATGGCTTAATCAAAGGGATAGGGTTAAGTAGATTTTATTCAAACGAAATACACACATATCAGACTAAAGAGCTTATAGGTAAATCACAGTGATTAATGGCATGTTGAGGAAGCACAACCCTCTACTTTGACCATGCGGCCACCGAACAACTGATTGAAATATGCTGGAGGATCTCACAGGTATTTTCGGTTGCTCGCGATTGAATGACTTTGCTCAACAGTAATTTTCATAATAATATAGGAGGTGTGGTAGCAACACTGCACGCACACCCACATTTAATGATGACAAATCATCTGATGCGCGTGACGTTTGTCACTATCGTCTTACGTCTAGAGGCTATAATTGATTTTTGATGGTTTCCCGGTGGTTTATTTCTCCATGTTTGGTTTTAAGTTTGTATTTTTAATATATAAAATCTATAATGAGTACAATTTTTAATATGAGTTTCTCACGAAACAACTTGAAAGTGTTGAAATTAGCTCCCATACTAGATAATTTTGGCGACCCATGCCTTAGTAGACCTTGGCATTTAAAACTTGCTGTCCGCGCGCCGTATATAGCCCAATCCATGAGGATGTGTGGCCCATGGACCCTTTAATGGACCAACATACAATACATTTTAAAATAAACGTTATAGAAATACAATAAATACAACTCAGAATATACCAAATAGTAGTTTTTCCGCTTGTTCTCTATGGGTGTGAAACGTGGTTTTTTACTTTACATGACAAAAAAAAAAGGTATGGTGTTCGAAAATAAGGTGCTTGGTTCAAAAAGAAATTATAATATTTGGGAGTGGAGAAAGTCACATAATGATGAGTTACATACTCGATACTCATCACACGACATTCTTAGGATAATCAAGTCTCGTAGATTAGGGTGTAGTATTGACTGGCAAACCCATTGGAAAGACGCAGATGTGATTATAACGTTAGAAAGTACCTGCAAGAGATAGGGTGTAATGAGGTGAACTGGATATAACTACAATATAGGAATAGGTGCGTACTTTCTTGAGTGCGGCAATGAACCTTCGCGTTCCTTATGCCATAGAGTAAGTAAGAAATAAAACATTTTATATTATTACAATATTTAAAATGAGCATTATTTTGTAGAAATAAACTAGGTGATGTTGGTGATCTAAATTTTATTCTTTAATTCCACAAAATTAATAGTTAAAAAAAATATACATGTCAAATATGTGCAACATTTGGTAGTACGCAATAAACCTTATATGTGAACAGTTATTTTCTCTTATGAAAACAAACGCACATCTGAGCTAGCACGACTTACGGACACACATTTATCAGCAACATACGAGTGACTTAAACACAATATTTAAAGCCTAACACTCACACTTTTTGCTAAAAAAAAAGTTTTACATTCCTAGGAAATTATATTTAATCTCTAATTTTTTTTTATTTGATAAGGATTTTAAAATGGTATTGTTTTTATTTTACATCAAGCTGGTGATAATATTGAATTTTATGAAATACGGCCCCCTCATTATTCTCAATTTTTAATATAGTCATTTTGATCAAAAAATTTTACTATTCAACCATTGAAGCGGGTCATATGTTGAGACTATTTCCATCACTTTCCTCGCTGTCAAAGCTGTCAAACACGTAACGGAGAAACCAACAAGCTGTTTTAAAGTTCTATAAGTGCATATTATAGTGTGGTTTTATACCAATGATATATTTACAACTATTTAAGTTAAAATTAACAAGTCCCAACTATTAAATGCAATTATCGTATAATTTCATTGATATTAACTTCAATCTTTAAATACATTTTTATGTATTTTTTAAAAACTGTCAACATTAAAGCTTATTTGGTCTAATCATCGAAATGGCTTAAATAAATCTTCCTAGAATAATTTTTTTTAAGTTAGTGAAACTATACGTTCATCCAAAAGGAAAATTAAGAGAAATGTAAGCTTATTTTTAAATTTGAATCAATGCTGTGCATGAGAGTGTAAGTGTTGTGTGTATGTGGAAAATGAAGAGGGTAAGTGTTAGGAGATAGATATGCCATGTCGCAAGGTGGACTACTTATTTTAAAGCCATCATAGTGAGGTTAGAGTTGAAGAAGAAGAATTTAATTGACAGAGTGAGGTGAGATTAAACAAGAACACCATCTACCAAAAATTCACAAAGTTGGCAACCTCATTAAGATAGTGCAAATGATACTTGCTAAGTTAGATCAACAAAGTTTTTTTTGCCAACTACGATTTGATATTTAATATATATTGCTTCTTATAATATACCCCTCTGATCGAATGACCGCCTCTGTGATCTAGTGGTCTGACTTCCTGACTGCAGATCTAGAGGTCCTGGGTTCAATCACCAGCGCTTTCAGATTGTCTGTAACACAGTGGTTCTGAAAAGCACTCATCACAGCCTCGCGAAGACAAATGAGGAGCTAGTTGAATGAGAACGTAGCGGTCCTAACCTAAAAAACTTAAATTAACGACCGGAGGTCGTGTACTGACCACATGATACTCTCTATCAGCAGAAGTTAGCACTATCTTTGCCAACAGATGGTGGCTGCTCTGTCGGTACAGCTCGATTGTAAGCTGATGACATGACGTTTTTTAAAATAGAACATCCCTGCTAAGTCAGGATTATGATAAAATAATTTGAATATTCTTTATTGATCTTTATTTAAACAGACAGTATTAGAAACATTAAAGTGTAATAATGGGTAATAAAGTGTTTAATTTTATTTTTGTAATATCTGTTTTACACTGACTTAACGCTTTTATAGTTTAATAATTATTATTCCCCGTTTGAGTACTCAGCTACATATTATTTATGATTGGCAAGACTTATTGGGTTGGAGGAAGACAACGTGAGTTTGTTTATTTATTTCAGCCAAATAAAATCTTTGCTAGATAACTAAAAATGCAAAACTATTGATCTTGGATTGTGTTCCTTTCAACCCCACTTAAAGTTTCAAGTATAAATTGGAGAATTTGAAATCAACTTAACCTGTAACGCGTGCCTTATAAACGCACTCGCTTCAATGCCTATTCTACACTAACGGATAAAACGCTAGCAGCTGCGCCTTTGAATGAAACCCTTCTTATCTAGTTAAAAAATAAGTTTTCGTCTAGACCAGCGTTTTAACCGCTACCTCTGGTGGCGTTAAAACCGCCTACAGTAGCCCCATGGCTTTCTTGGTGCTGACTGACAGCTCACAGTCAACATCTAGGTATATACCTAAATTTTGACTGTCAGAAGTGACAGCTGCTAAACACATGTTTTTGCAGATCATACGGTTCAGAGTAGGGTTACAAAATTTGATCTGGTAGCTTTTCAAAGCCATCAGCTGTGAGCTGTCAGCTGTCAGTCAGCACCTAAGAAGTCATAGGGCTACTGTAGTGGTATAAACGTGAATCAAACTACACCAGGCGTTAACAGGCAGTTGTCTCTCAATATCCCAACAAGTCTTTCAGCAGGAGTAATAAATACTCTTCCTCACGTTTCGCAACCTTTTCATTCCCTAAATCAAGTAGTTCATTAAATGAAACCACACACATTCTACAGTACAAAAATAACTTCTCTGGGTACATTCTGTGATTCATAAACATAATATGAAAATGTCCTGTTGAGAGACGGTTCGATATTGTGGGGTGAGTCCATCAACGTCTCTTTTGACGAGTCTTTTTTTGCGAGTTTCCTCCAACAAAATAAGTCCCGCAATACATCCGGCAATGTCCATTTATAAACCATTCTGCACAAGTGGAAGCAACAACCTCGGCATTTAAACCGCTAGTGTAGAATCAGTAGCGTTATGGTAGCTGTTTGACAGTCGCGTTTTGACAGTCAGGTGTAGACAAGATTTTGGGGGTGTAATCTAGCGGCAAAACCACCGCGTTTTAAACGCTCGTGTGGAATCGGTCCAAAATAATGAAAAAAGGATTGGTTTGTTTTGACCAAAAAATATGTTTTGATATAATAAATTTCAAAAATACTGACCTTTTCTTGTGTCACCACACTCCCACGTTGATAATTGATTTTTTTTTACCACTAGCCATACCTGATAACAATAGTATAAACAAAAATGCATTTCAAAACACGATTCTCATCCCAGTGCGCAAGGTTAAAGCAATGTGTGTTTAATAGAGTAAATGGTTACACTTACGTGATGTGTATTTATATCTTTCTTAAGAATCAAGATGATAACCATTGCTGAATTCGCCACTCAAGAAGTGTTAACAATGTCATGTGCCAATATTTGAAGATTACAAAGTGGTGACTGCTACTTTTCTTTTTACGAATGATAAGTTAAAATAATATTATACAACACTTTTTAACGTCTGATCAATCGCATTGCACTTGTATGCAACAAAGTTTATTCAAATGACTGAGTCCGCTTATTACATACTCATAAAAAATGAATTAAATTAAATATACCAACATTATTGATTAGATGATGTAGGGCCTATACGACGTATACGTACTGCTTTATTATTTTTATTTTTGCAGAGCAGTAGACCTACTCTTTTTTAGGGATGATGTCCTGTTGATCTACAGAACAAGCCACCAAAAGTACCTTTCGAAATTAGGGAAAAAATATTTCGAACTGAACAGCGCTAGTGCAAGGAACTAACCCTTCGTTTTTTTTTAAGTATAAGACTTACGTTGTATTTACAAGTTTTATATGCCAAAAGCAAAATGTTTGTAAGAAATGTATAAGCTACATACATTCTACTTTTTTTTTAAATGTTAATTCGTATTTCATAATAAATGTTAAGATGTTTCTTGGCACTATCTTATTATTTGTTCTAAGAGCTGTTTTGCTTTTAATACTATGTAACATTAGTCATTAGCTATTTTGTACTGAAATAGTGTATTAGTTTGAAGTGACAATCAACCAACAGCCTACATTTATTAACAAACAATGGTAAACGTCGAAAATAAAAGTTAAAATTAAAAATTTATTTATGTGTGTCTATGAATAAAGTCTTACTTGACAATATATTTTCCTTCAAATTTAAGATGAAACTTATGGCTTTTTATACTAATGTAATTGAGTAATAAAAAATGAGATTTAATAACTAGTTTTGTGTTTCAACTTTTTTTTCTCTCCCTCTCCATTTATTATTTTTCCTTATCAACTCTCTCTCTCTCTTCATTCTAGGTAGCATATATATGATTTGTTTAAGTAATTCTTTATCCTTCTTTTTTATAAAAACCATCATGGTCACCATAGGTAAAATGGGCACCGAACTATTATTGTTATTTCATTTGTTGAGCACCGCCTATTAATTACTGCCTGTTCAAAGGATACGCTTATGAACTAATTATGCTAATGAGCTAGGGATGAGGAAGGTTGAATTTAGAGGACGTGTACCCTCATTTGCGTGGAGGGAGCGTGGGAAAAACATTTAAGAAAAAACACCCTTGGTGCAACCGACTGGGGTTTGAACCCAGATCTTTATTTAATCGGTAGTTTAGTCTAACACGAGGGTGACACCATGTGACCGCAGAAGAAAGTCACAATACTATTGCTCAGAGTCACGTATTAATTTCGAATTGCCAACAGTTGTTCGAGATGTCTTTTGAAGTTTGTTTTAAACCTTTTCACCTCGGTATTATTTAGTTGGTGTTATCCGCGTGTTTCCCAAAAGACACGAGATACATTTATATTTTTATTTTGTTTGAGTTAAGTAAGTCACCTTTTCCCATCAAGCTTTTGTCATTTATTTGCAAGGATACAATAGGATAGTTATGAAAGTTTAGTGTTTCACACCCCTTGCCACTCTTCCTATATTCTCCTTGTTATGATGATGGATTGGAAACACTTCTTAAAACCTTTAGTTTCATCCTTCCATAAGAGAGGCTTCCTCTTAACCCCAATCCAGGGAACAAGGGGAAAGACATTTCTTAGAACTAATATCTTGCGGGCAAAAAAATCAAGTAAAGTGGGTTTGGGGGGAGGAAGGTGGCAGGCCTGGGTTACCACATTCCACAGCTGTTTCTCAACACCCACATATAGTCCTCATCCCCCTTTATTATTTTTTTCTTACCGCTTACTAGCAATCCCCCGTCGTGAAGTTGTTAAGTGTGGGGAGAATCCTTTGCAGGAGGTCCAAGGATCGTAACTTGTTTTAAAAGACACTTTTTTTTTTTAAAAAAAAAGTACCATTTCTAAGTTTTCTTTCAAAGGTTCCATTTTGCAAAAAAAGAAATGTTTTCTATATATTTATTGAAATAATTGGCCAGGTAAATACTGATACCATAAGATATGGTTGTCTATAGAAATTGTTTGTGTGTTAAAATACTTTTTTGCTAAGATGTTGGACCTATGTGGCAAATTATATGATCATTTTAGGCATGACTAATAATCATAACGCAAATAGAATAGCTACACTGGTAGAGTATTGGGGGCAAAGGTAATGACACAATTGTCCAAAATCATAGACAAAGTTTATTTTACTTGTACGGTCTCGATTCTTACTTTAAAAATTAAATATCTATAAATACTTCTTTATCAATTTATTTGGAATTAATAACTATTATAATAAGGATTTACTGTATTTATAAATTAAAATAAAAGTTTAGATTATCCTTCAAAATTGTATTCCACTCTTTCTTGACGTTTCATGTTGTTTTACTTTTATGTTTTAATTTCTTTAATAAAAATATTGTTGAATTTAAAACTTTTTTTTCAGACCTGTGCTTTAGTAAGCTACTATAAACTATAAAAATATTGCATGGATAATATATTCAACAGGGCATTCATTGAGAATTCATTCATTTATTCATATTCATGGGGAATAATCATTACTCACATGGTATAAGACGTCGTTCTCGCAATAAGTGCCAAAATAAAATAATTAATAAAAAACAATAGATACATAAGTTGATTGGCCTAGGTTCAAAAAGGAAATATCACTACCAAGTTTCGTTAAAATGAGTCCCAAGCAGTGACGGCTCGTGTATAGGCACTGCGGAACTGCAGCACCCCGTATTTCCACTTGATATAATCGATAACATTTAATATAATGAATACTTTTTTTAAACTCTTTATTTATTTTTGCAGTACAATATATATTCCTTAAGCTTAGTCTCAGTACTTCAGTAGCCATCCCCCAGTTTATGAAAAAGTTACAAAAATCTTTGTATGGAATTGTGCGCTTCACAGTGCCAGTGACGTGGTGTTTGACTGTTGTGCGCATGCCAACATAGGAGGGAGGTGGGAAGGAAGGCGGGACTGCCAGTTAGAGAGAGCACTGTTTCTCTCACAGTGCCGGCTCTGGCGGGATGGTAGAAGGAAGTTTTTTTTACTCGGCGTGTGTTTTGCTTAAAAACCGTGTACCACATTATTGAATGTGTTAAAGTGTAGAAGAGTGGTGAGTTAGATTATTATTCTGCTTCCAGCTAATCTATTAGACTTTTTTTTTCGGTTCTTTTATTTAACAGAAAGACTAAATGCGCTTGCAGTACTTTTAATGGAGAAAAAATTCTTCAATTGTCATCCAGAGATCAATGAGAAAATTATTGAACATTTTGCTCAAATTAAAACAAGAAGAATAAATTTCAATTTTAAATGAATAGATCAAGCTTGAACTGTAACAATTTAAGTTAAAGCAAGTAAAAAAAAAATCTTTTTGTTAAAACTCTATCAAGTTCCTGAACAAATTTTCTTTTTATACATGATTTTTTTTCTTTTTACACAATTTTAAAACAAAGGCTAAGCATTTTCTGGAGCAGCACCTCCACCAATTTTAGCTACGAGCCGCCACTGGTCCCAAGCATTTATCAGCTATCGTGAAACAAACAAAATACTAAACGGTCAATGTAAAAACTAGAACCTCGACACACTTGGTCAAAAAAGGGTATTTTCTTATGAAAATTAGACGGTTGATCGGCCAGATATGGTGATATCTGCGCATGCTCGTATAGTATCGGTTGAAATGTCCCTTCTGTGAAACTATCCCGCACACACGAAGTGGTTGGCGCCCCTGTGTCTCCCAGCAGCAGACTGCTCGGTACCAGCCTCCCTCTCTTCTAATTCTTGAACACACCCTCCCATAACCTCTCTGACGCATGCTGGCTGTGTGAAAAACAACCGACCACGTGGCATGGTATTATAGCGAGGTGACCCAAAATGTACCAGTTTGTTCCCCGATTTTTTAAATACAGTAATTAATTTTGAAAGGTATATGGATTAGATAAAAATACTTCAATCAAATCAGTTAATAAATAGTTTGAATGTCAAATTTATTAACAATGCACATTACCAAAGCCAACGAGTGACAAGTATTTCTCACTCGTTCTGATTAATTTCTTCATTTCTCCATCGGCATCAAGGTGGATCATCCAGTTGGGACACGTGCCCCCCTTCCCCCCAAAAAATTATAATAAAATGGGACACTCTTAGTAAGTAGTGGATCGCTCCCCTACCTGAATATAAAATAATCAGAGAGATTGAAACCAATACCTTAATATTGTAAAGAATGACTGACACCTCTCTCACCCTATCTTCTAAATTACCTAATCAATAACTCTTTCAACTTATCTATAATGTTCAGAAAAACAAGTGGATTAAAACTAAAACCTTACAGTAGGCCTAATTATATCACTAGGCTTAGGGTGATAATCGATTTAATATTTATGTTAAAATATTTAATTCTATTAATACTTGCTAAAACTTTCTAGGCTCATGTAGGTCTACATATACAGTATTTTTTACTTTTAGTGTTACAGTGACTTTTTGTTTTATATTTTTTGTATTAAAGTTAAAAAATTGTTTTTTTGCAAGTCCTTTTTTTATTATTTAAAATCATTTTAATAAACTTGTTCAATTAAACAAACTATATAAACCTTGACTCTGAATGTATATTGTACCATTTAAATGGCTCACACTCAACTGTGATTTTAGAGTAGCTGTCCCCTAACTATCTAGGAATAAAATAGTCACGTTACACTATAGTTTAGACAATTAGCCTATAAATAACACACATTTTATATGTGTATGCTTTTTTTTTAGCGCTGCGTCTCAAATTGATTGACCTGACTGGCTTCATAATTATACCAATGAAAAAGATATTAGGTTGATAGAATGTATAGAAAATGTGCCCGAATTTACGTTTAAAAGAAGATTGGAATTTTTTCCATTCAAAAAATCTTAAGAAATCCGGCCGGGGCTCAAAAACACTTTAGGGTACCGAGGAAAAGGAAAGAAGATGTAGACTATACGTATAGTCTTATACTATAATTAGGAATGTACAAGACTCAATAATATCTTGATTGGATGTGAAAAAAATCTCTATCCCGTCTCAAAATTTTAATTAGTATTGAAAATTTGTGAGATTTGAATAACCTGGGAAAGCAAATAACTGCCTTAAGAAATATTAAAGCCAAACAAAGAATTTATTATTTCTAATAAGATCGTACATATCCGAAAATAGGCAGAACTTTTACTCAAGAATTAGCCTTTATTAAGAAATGATTTTGTTATAAATATGGTTTTCCATGATCAAACCTAGACGTTATAAGCTGTAACCCTACAAAATTAAATTATAAATGGTATAAAATGCAACTTTAAATTTTTTATTAATTGCATTTAAAATATGTAAGATCTATATCAAGCACAAGCCCAAATGTTAAAAGGAACTTTATCACTATAAACTGTTATATTTACTTTATAAATAACAATTTATATTTTCGTACTTTCAAAGGAAGTTTTCTCGTTCTGTTCTCACGTGTCGATATTCTTTTCGTATTCTCGTCTCGATACCATCTCGAATTGAAAAAGTGGTTGTCGCACATTCCTAATTATAATACTATAACATTAACATTTCTGGCCTGCAACAGACTGGAGAACTCTTAACGTTAGTTACACTTTTGCATTCAACCACTGAGCCCTGTAGTCGGTAGTTGAATGTGATAGAAGCACTGGGAACGCTGTGCTGTGATTTATTTAGTAATGTTTCTAATATTAATGTCCTTATAATGAGTTATATATACTAAAGTGTAAACTTTAAATTGAAACACTGTAAATAGATTCCAATGTCGTAGAAATATAAAGGTTTTAGAGGGGAGGGGGTTCGTTAGAAAATGTTACCATATTTTTAGCCGATAAAAGTGTTTATATGGAATATGGATACCTCAATTTTGGCTGGAAGAACAGTAGAGAAAATTCAAATATATTTATTTGCGGTCAACATTGATAACATTTTAGTATACTATTTGTGTTATTTTTTAGTTATTGATAATATATAACATAAGTGACAGCTGCAAATCATATGACTTGACATATGAATATATAAAGATTGTTTTAGTAACTTTAGTGACTAACAGAACCATACTATGTAAATGGCTTGACCCTTTTATAGATTGCATTCGTTCCATCTAATTATAAAGGTAAAAATTAATTTAAGATACCGAATACAGATGTCTCTGTAATCATGATAAATTTCGAAATTAAATTCAATATTGTTTAAAAATGACACTTTGGTGCGGGAATATAATCCAGCCAAGCCAGAAAACTTGGGTTAGTTTCTCATACCAGATTTTAATTTGTCATATATATATATACAGTTTATTAAAAATGGCTCACTCGAATCCTAGGTTCCTCTAATTCGATGGTATTTGAGAATTCTATGATATTTGAGAAATTTGTAATTCGTAAAAGAAATTTAAAACTTATCTTTGATTATATTATGAAGATCTTAACTTGATTTAACAATTTTAGGATTTGTATGTATCTGTATAATTGGGCGAATAACAAAATTACAATTAAAAAGACAAAATTGTATTAATGTAATTAATCTACTAAAAAAAATTTACTCTTTGTGGCTTATAGCGTAATAGACATGACAAACAAAAAGTAATTTGTTAGTGGCACCAAGTCTTAAAAAAACTCAATTCACTTTTAGATATTTTAACTTTAACTAAAATTGTACATTATTATTGATTTTAGGATTCGAATTTGAATTCGATATTTGAAATAAAATCTAAGATTCAGATTTGAGAAAATAGGATTCGACCCATCTATATAATTTAATTGAAAGAGCTATCTAAATAGTTGAAGAAAATTTCCCATCTCACATTTCTACTTTCCGAGAAAATTTTGAATAGGAAAATTTTCTGCAGTGGTGGCTTCAGTTGGGGGGGCGGACGGGGGTGTTTAATTGTAGAGGTGCAACTTAGAGCCTATTATACTGCAAAATATAGTGTGTCGAGAGACGATTGGGAGGTTATAAGAAGGGGGGAGAGTAAATGGGAGTGGGGGAGGGGTAGATAGGAAGCACGGAGGATAGAGGTGAGACAAATGTTGAGCCAACCTTAAAATTATTTTAGTTAACTTATTTATTGATTATACAAAACTGAAGTATGATAGATGGACTTAATGGGTCTAAAAAGGCTCACATTCATTTGTTTCTTTACTAATTTTTTTTTCCAGCACCACGTCCTACTACAAACATGATTGGAAAAACCCACAACATAATAATAACCATGACCTTGGCATTCTTCAGTTTAGCACACAGCTCCACCCTACTCTGTGCTTCCAAGGGTTGGCCCGGGTAAATCTCCTTGTCAGCAAACTGACGAGAATTGAAACAGCACAAGATGTATTGTGTCCCATTGTGTTGGATATTTGGATGTGAAAAGGCCGGTAAAAGTATGAGGTCTTTAAGGGTGTGGGTAGGTTTTGGTGGGGTTTTTTTTCAAGAGAGTGTTGGGATGTGGACTTTCCACCCCTCCCCCCCCATTGTGACCTTTACAGCCCCTTCGCAACATTATGTGGGGCTCCCCCTTCTTTTTATTTTCAACCATTGCTACACAACTACACCACTTTCTTTTGCACACAAGTTTCTAAGAAGTGTTCTTATTATTATGAAGATAA
Source organism: Timema californicum (assembly GCA_902141385.1). Lineage (NCBI taxonomy): Eukaryota > Metazoa > Arthropoda > Insecta > Phasmatodea > Timematidae > Timema > Timema californicum. The sequence goes on from CABFOW010000270.1 coordinate 117,549, forward strand.
ATCATGGAAGTAGAAATATTAAATCTTTTTACTAAAATATGCTTAACATAATTTCCAATTATATTTTTAAGTATGAATAAATACCCACCTAACTCGCACTGGTGGTCACGTGGAAAAAATATTCACTATCGTCCTGTCTGATTTTTATGGTGCTGAACAGGGCCCAGATGTTGTTGACCTAAAAAATTATTTTAAAAAATCTAAAAAATTACCTTAAAATCCTAAAAAAGACTTAGAATTTTTTTAAACGACCTAAAGATATAAATAAAAATTCTTACTAAATGCTCATGACTAAATAAAAAAAGAACTTTACAAATTAATGTAAACTAAAAAATACACATACAATTAAACGTATTTATCAAATAATTTGTTGAATTCTGCTGAGTATAATATTGATTTACAAATATCTGCTTCAGAAGTAATAGCTTCTCCTTCGCAACTCAACCCTCTCTAGTTTAGATGCAGTGTCTCACCAGGAATGAGTATTTTCCAACCAACAAGTAAAGCGGATACAAATTTCATTGCCTACATTAACTTGTCATTCTGACAATTGTATAGTGAGCATTTTTATGATTGAGTATGCATGCGTTAGTAAAATATTGATAGTACAGAATTTAAAAATATACTTTTCAACATGAATGCCTTAAAATGACTAAAAAAGTATACAAATAAAAGAATATTTAAAAATACTACCTAAAATTTCTAAATAACAAAAAACTACCTATAAAATTTACATTTTAACAACCAGGTGACCATGCACAAAATGTATGTACTTATTAGTACCGGTATTGTATTTGATAATGACTGATGAACATAAATAAATGAGATGACTTCTAAATCCGGGCCCTGGTGATAAAGAGATTGTATTTCAAATCCCATTTAGGCGTTCTGAGGTTTTTTTTCTAGATGGTTTTCCAATCTCCTTCTATCGAGTCGTACACTCGGCTATAAGCTCCTTCTAAATTAAAACAGGTCTTATCCCTCCCTACCCGTGGACGTGTGGATGGCCTGAGCGCGAAACACAAGCATTTTATCAACATAATAAAACAAAACAGTAGGTGAACATTTTAGGAAATTATGGATGTTGCCTAGGCCTACATCACGACAAATCCATATACTCATGTACATGTATAAACGTTTTATTCGGCGAGCTTTAGGGATAACACATTGAAACGGAACCCATACATTCTATAATAACTCTAAAAATAGTCTTACAGTGTCACAACAATATTTATTTAATACTGAAGTATATTATTTTGTAAATGTAGGCCTATTTTTAAAATTATAGTCTTAAAAAGCAAGTCAATGTTGTGCATGTGCAAATAGTGAGGTGAGTGTGTAAATTCGTAAGCGGAAGAGGGTAAGTGTTATTCGCACATAAACAAGAGGCTTCAAGGTGTGACATGCTCATTTAATCCTTTCTATGTATAGTGAGTGGTGTCTAAGTGTATTAGTACTTAGGGTGCTTATGCTAGTCAAGCTAAGATGCAACCCGCTTCACAAAATATCTTCGAAACCAACCAGTAAGCCACCTCGTTAGAACGTGTTTCTATTTTCCTTAAATAAGAATTGAATACCACACTGTAGAATATATAATTCCCTGTCCGGTAACGAACCCCATCAAAGCAAAGCAAAGCTTGCCATTCTTTCTGTTCCATCTAGGTATATAATTATATAATCCGACACCTTAGCTTAGTCTGTAGCAGGTCTGTCTACTGAGCTAAGGATCCCGAGTTCGATTCTTGGCAAGGTCGAAAAATGTATCAGTGTTGAAATGTGGGTTTACCCTTTCACAGTGATGAATTAACGGCCGGAGGCTGGTAGATACGTATGATCTAGATTTAAGTTAGTTAAGTCGTGTGCTGATATAATCAGTCGGTTCAGAAATTGCTAGATAAATACATCAAATAAATTAAAATGAAATGAAATATAAATATATAATCCTGTTTTAATCAACAAGTTCTCCAGTTAGTTAAAGTACTAAAACAAAAATGATAAATTCTTGTATGGTTAAAAAATTTACTGGCGATAATCTTAACAAATATTAGGTTAAGACTCATCCCTAAGCCGCATAATGATGTTGAGGGGGGGG
>CABFOW010000270.1:119774-133339 GCA_902141385.1 Timema californicum
GAGCTCTAGTGTCTACATGGTGTTAAATGGGGGGAAGGGTGGAAAAAAATTATAGTTCATGTTTTCACTGTAAGTAAATGTACTTATAAATAACTTCCGATTATGAGTAGGTCTACTTGGTGTTACAGAGGGGGGCGTATTGGGGGGGGGGAAAGTAAGAAAACCTTGTTAAGTGCCTTATCAATGGCACCTAAAGGCCAAACACTAACCCTCAGACCATTACTTTATTATTTAAATTATTGTAATAGTTTCTATTTTATATTTGAAGTAGGCCTATTTAACGTATAGGCTACTTTTTAAGTGGAATGATTATATCAGTACAATAACTAAAAACTAATTTTAATTAAATCAACAGTAGAAATAACATACAGCCATGCCGTGAATCGAACCCGGCACCCTTAACTCAACATACAGGCGCATACACTACCCATTGAGATAAGGTGTTGGACTGCTACAATCATATTAATGTTATTTTTTATGCGTTTTAGCAACAACAACAAAATTATTACAGTTTAGTTTAGTTATTATCAAACTGTTAAGGTAATTTATTAATCACAGTACTTCCTGATAAAGCTAAGAGACAGGGGTTGACACAAGGGTGCTTCCCTCTTCACGTCACAGAAAAACTCGTCATCTTTCAAATTACCGGCTTTTACTTTCGTGTTTCTGTAGATACTGTACTTTAGACACACACAAAAACCACATCTGGAGAAATTAATCAAAATATTTGTGCCATTTGACCCAACTCTTGCACAGAAAATGGCGCTCACCATACACCAGTGAATTACCAAGAGGTTGAATGGAGGAGGAGGGGGGGGAGAAAAAGACACAACACCTGTTGAAAAGAAGAGCTCCTCCTGCTTTGAAAGTGTGTGAACCCCTATATTAGGGATCTACACAACCGGCACAACGGGCTGATGGTCGTTCTAACTGGTCCCCAACACGTGGTGAAGGCGAGTTAGGTCCTAAGGTAAAAAAAAGAGCTTATTTTATACTCTGAAGGGGGATGGAGGATGTGGACAAAAACCAGACAATACTATTCTTTTTTTTTTTGATCAATTCTCAAGATACAGTCCAGCAACACAAACCTGAGTTAAGAGCTTTTTGGACCTTCTCTTTCCCCTTTACCACTCTTCTTTCATTTTATTCTTTGTCCTCCTGTTGTACCGGGTTGAAAGAGGTGGACAATGAAACTTTTTTTTTTCCAAGAGATAGAACGAAGAGAAATAAAAGCTGCAGGGAACAATCCATCTAAATACTTACAGCTAAAGAATACAAGTTTTTAAGAGGGACTCAATCTTTTCCGTGGAAAGAATCACTTCGTATTTGATCACTGGATTGGGTGGGTTGAGCTGGTCCTGGGGTTGGAGGGGCAGAGGGGTAGAAGTAGGTACTACACAATGAAATAACAGACTACTGTTCAGCTCAACTTGTTTCTTACAGTTTCGTTTTACTTGTACAGTCAATTTTATTTACTCATGTGAATTTCATCATTTCTTCTGCGGATACAAAAACCATTAATCCTTTTGCACTTCATACACTACTAACACTTTTGATTTATCAGTATCTGGGTCCTTTATTGACTAACGGAGTTGCCGAAACATTTTGCCTTCGGCTTCAAATAGCTTCATTTGGAAGTACTCTGTCGATATCTGAACGTGGATATGGCTATAACAGGGGTTACTAAACTAATTGAGTATTACGAACTATTCCCAACTCAAATTTCCAAACTGTCACGTGAGCAACTCAGCTTCAGAAATGTACTTATCATAACTAAATGAAAAAGAAAAAATACACACATTCGCACATAACAAAATGCAGAAACAAACAACTTGTGAACGACCATAAATCAATAATAGACAGGGCGCAGAAAAAAAATTATTCCCACGTGAGCCACAGAAAATACCTATATGAGCTACCAGTAACTCACGATCGATTGTTTGGCGACCCATGGATGTATTAATAATAGTAATGAGGTTGTCATGGCCAAGTAGAACAAAAAAGGCTCCACTATTCTTTGTTTTTTCAAATATATTACGTATAAAATAATTGTGATATTAAATCTTTCGCAGAAAAATATATTATTTTTTAATCAGATACTTTTTTTTAGCACCACTTATTACTATCCGTTCGGGTTATACGCTTGTGTACTAAATACGTTAATGGTTTTAGGAAGAGGAAGCTATTTAATCATAGGAAATGTACCTACATGCGTGGAAAAAACCCACTCAGTACACCCAACCAAGATTCGAGCCTCGATCTCCCCGTCATCAGCGGTCTAGTCTACTGCCAGATTTGCGCCCATGCGGCCTCTGAAGCGGGTAGCATTACTTTAAAAAAAAAATCGAGGTTCATTTTATCTTTCACCTGACGGTACATTTCCTTAGTACCTTCAATGTTTACAGTCGGGGGACAATTGTGGATTGCCTTTTGATTCCCAAACTGTACAGACTCGGGTTAAGCTTACATAACAATGAGAAGAGAGGACTGTTGGAAATATTGTGGTATTGTCTATGAAACCATTCTGTTCGGTCAATAGCAGTTTTTCCTGTTCTAGGGGTAGATAATAGAGACTAAAATAGGATTGTACTCGTAGATTACAGGATTCTAGAGGAGCATCAGTCCTAGTTTTTTTTAGGAAGATCCAATCAAACTAACCCTCGGCATCATCATAAACTATTTATAAATAGGTCTATATAAATTGATTTTAATCCAATATGCGAAATAAAATATAATGATTTGTTAGCAACATATGCGTTCGACCCAATGTGGTCACGTGATGACAAAGAAAAAATACTTATCGAATCTAATGTCACATCTCTAGCTGCGGGTTACTGTTGTCAATAGAAGGTAAAAGAATTGAGGCCAGATAAACTGTTCAAATATATAAAGATATATAGATTATATCTTAGCTATATCAAATATATGGATATCTTAAAATGAAAAAAAATATATCTATTTTCTTAGCATTAAGCTTTTTTTTTAGGTTAGCATCAGACAACACGCTTGGATTATAAATCTTTTTACTATTATTAGCACCGCGTCTTACTACCCGTATGGTTTATACGCACTTACGCTAATGCATAATGGTAGGGTGATTGTGATATGAAATGGAGGACCTACAGTTTAACGTGGAATCCAAACCACGGGTGGAGGCCTGGAATTCCTCACATTAACGAGTTGTGATTAATACACGTCTTGTCAGGGGTTAAGGAAGGGTTTGGTAATCAGATAAATCTGTACCAGGACCGAGGATTGAACCCCGTACCCCCAGCACAGAGGTCTGACATCTTACCCCTAAACAACCAGCTCACCAAAGCTTTATACTTATTACCCTAATGTGTTAGGGATGAGGAAATGTACTCACATTTTTATGGCTGGAGAGTGGAAGACCATTTTGGAAAATCACGCTCAGTCCCATCTACCGGGATTCGAACTCTGATCTTCCCATCATCGGCAGCTTAGTCCAGAGGTGTAACACACATCGTTCAATGTAGCCACAGGTAAGGGGGAATGAGAAGTAAAATTCACCACACCATGTAAAAATTAAAAAATTAGGTTGTTCAAACGAACATGTAAAGCAACACACACTGTTTGAACAAATTTATTCAAAACACTTTGACTACCCAGACGCAAATAATTAAAAAGGTTCAAATTGAAAATAAATATAAGAGAATTTAAAGCGGTGCTTGAAAATTATTTTGTTTGACCAGTTGAAGAAATATGGCTTAAATATCTTAACTCAATGCACATCTTACCTTCGTCTCCAAATTTACATAAACCAATTCAAGATCTGTAGTTTGACTTTATGAAGCTCATTGTTAATAACCTCAATTTGTAAAGTGATGCCTTAGAGCTTAGATCAGGGATTCCCAAATTAAAAGTTACCGAGGACCACAATTAAATCCACGAGACTAAGGGCGGGCCGCATAATAATCGGCTAAGGGGTGGAAGGAAATAGGACTCACACGGATACACCAGTTATTATAAAAATAGATCATTCATTGAATGAACATCAGTTGGAGCCTTCACCGACACAAGTCAAAACTTTCCGTTTATCAGATAAAAACGTCAATTTTACTACAGTAGATTACTTTTTCAAGAAACCTCGCGGGTAGCAAAAAGAAAAAGGAATTGTTAGCCGTATACAGCCCATGGGTCACCTGTTGGAAGCCCTTGGCTTAGACCACGCGGCCACCAAAGAGGGTAAAAGAAAGTCTCCACCAACCCATTTTCAATATCTCTGTTGTTAAAGGAAGAATGCAGAAAACTCCACTTCGATGGGCTTTCTAGTTCGGACGTAATCTTCTATCTGATATCCCAGTTATTTGGCCGTGAAATGGGCTTTCAATCCATCCCTCGGAACTCGAACCCCGGTCCATAAACTCAACAAACAAGCGTCCTATACCGACTGAGGAAACTCGGCTTTCATTTATTTATATTAAAATAAATTGAAACAGTTTTAATTTGCAAGTGAGAGCTTGAATCTAATATCGACTGCAGCCAAAATTGGGACAGAGAGGGTGGTTGGGAGTTAGGGGGGCTTAAGAGAGAGAGACTACACAGCATTCACACGGAGAGAGAATCCACGCCACATTGTAACTCATTGTCCTGCCTCATTCAGGGGAAATGAAGCTTGCTGTTATTGGCAGGACACTACAGAAGGACCGTTGAATGTCGACAAAGGAAGAGAGGATATAAAGACTGCTCTAAATGGATCCTTGGAATGACACCATCTAGCTAGTCATTGTATGGAGAGAGAGAGAGAGAGAAACAAATCGTTTTAATACTAAACAAATAAAAGAGAGAGAGAAAAAAGATTTGTATCATGAATCAGCATGTGTCAAAAACTCTGGTATATTCAATCACGAATATTATTTCATGTGTTGCACCGAGAAGTTGTTCTTTATTCTCAAATACAATAGATGTTACATGTATCTAAAAAAAATATTTTTTTAAGTTTCAAAAAAGATCTGAGCCAGTATATTCCCAGGATGATAGGTCCTCAACTTGAGAACCATTAAGTATAGTAACAAGCACTTCAATGGCCGAATATTCTCAGGCGTCATTCCCGTGTTAAACTAACCTGCTATTGACGGGTAGATCGAGGTTCAAATCTCGGTTGGATCTACTGAGGGTATTATTTTCTAGTTGGCTTCCCACTCTCCTTCCACGCAAATGCGGTTAGATCACCTTTAAAATGCTCCTTTCCTCATCCGTACCCCATAAGAGTAATCATCATCCATATGTCTTGTACAGGTTGTAACACGTGGCGATAAAGTTAAAGTATATTAACATGATAAAAAGGACATTTACAAAGGTGTACTAAAAATACTTTAATATATTCACTCGGCCAGTCATATGAACTACAGCTGTCACTTATTATATTATTATTATTATTATTATTATTATTATTATTATTATTATTAGCATTGCGCCTTACTACCCGTTCGGGTTATACGAACTTACGCTTATGTGTAATGGTAGGGTGATTGTGAGATGAAATGGAGGACCTACAGTTCAACGTGGAATCCGAACCACGGTAGAGGCCTGGCATTCCCCACATTCACAAGAATGTCTTGTCAGAGGTGAAGGAAGGGTTTGGTAATCAGATAAATCTTTGCCGGGGCCGAGGATTGAACCCCGGCCGCCAGCACTTCTGGTATATATTATCAATACTCATGAAACCATACTAATTACACACTAGTCAATAATTTATGGTTTCAATGACGAGAGAGAAGAAATAGGTTTGGATTTTCAAAAATGGCCATAAAGAGACTGGTTCTCACTATACAGGTTGTTCGGAAAGCCATAGCCCAAACTACACATATAGCTTGTATGAACCAAAAATAATACAAAATCTCTATACATGAAAATCCGGAAAACTGTGCTAATGCCATTAAATTGTGTTCCAAGTTTCAGCGTATAGCGCCGGGAGAGCAAAGCTTTTTAAGCACGCATGCACTGCAAGTTGCATAGGAGTTAGGCGTGTGGCACTGCACATGTAATATTGGCAAGCACTTTCTGTGATGCAGAACTGTTAATGATGACCCTCAGAACGTATTCGCATTTCTAGATGGACTGGTGTGTTGTTTTATATTAATTGTGGTATGTTCTGCTGCCCTGCTCCAAGATGTAAAGGTTTCTTCCACACATGTTTTGGTGTGCAAATGTGGGAACATTTTCTATGAAAAAAGACTCCCTTCCACAGCTTACCTCATTAGTGAAATTAAAATATGCTGTACAGGCCTAAATTTCGAAATAGTAAGTTGTGAAAATATATAACTTAAATTATTTTAAATTATTCTCAAAACAATCTAGAAAATAATTATGTTGAGGTTAGTCACTTGTATGTACCATTAGCTTAATAACTTTTCTTGGACATTTTTTTTATTAGAATATAACTCGAAAAAAATTGGTCAAGCGAAGGAAGACTCAAATTCTAAGAATGGATCTTTTTTTAAAGGAGAATTGTGTTATAACCCGTTGCTGCACTAGCCTCGTCTCCTTGTTCCTTTCTATTGAAGTGCTACATACAACTGCATGCACTATACATACAATCAGGATCATTATAACACCCTGACCCTTCCTACATTTATATCGTGGCAGGCCAAACAAAGAAACCTACTTCATCATACCACACTGTCAGAAAACAAGAATAAATGTTTAGTGTTTATTAATGTAAGGATTCCATTCTGCTCCAACAACAGACATATGCGTTTCGTCTATGCGCTGGAAGCGGTGAATGCGCACAAAAACCTTTATAACCCATTTACCTCCCCTCGCCCCCACCCCCTTCTCACTCCTGATTCCCACCCTCTCGTTCTCCCAACTCCCTCTAAAAGTAAAATACGTCTTTTCATTATGACATGTGTTACAATGGCACAAAATTGATAATGGATATTCAGTGTTTTCTTTCATAATGGTCATGAGAAGATGGCATCCCTCCCTCTTATTAGGGGAACACTGTAACGGCTTTGTAAAAGGGACATTCAAGAGCTCGCAATTGAGCATAATGGCCTTTCCCAGCTTTGACAATATCGAATGAGTATTTATCAATGATCAGAAGTACACAAAGTTTTGAATTTCTTACTTTCCACTTCCCTTGAAAAATATAGCCCACTAATCCACCCTTAGGGACAACTAATATCCTCCCAAGATAGTATTTCTTATTCTTGTATGAATGGCACTACATCGGTAATTAAATCGCTAAAACAATCCTCAATTAAATGAAGGTTTCTGATATTACTCCCATACAAAATAATTATCTTTTGGAGAAAGACCAGATCTGTTTCTAGTCATTGACGTTAATCTTAGAAGTGCAATATTTCACTTATTGAATACCCGCTTCGGTGGCCGCATGGTCTAACACGCTACTTACGTGTTGGAATAGACTGCCAAAGACAGGGAGAATGGGGTTCGATCTCGGTTGGGTGCACTGAGCTAGTTTTTTCCTAAACTGTTGTCCACTCTACCTCCACGTAAATGCGGGTGCACTTCCTCTAAATTAAACCTTTATAATACCTAATATATTAGTGTAATTAATACATAGGCGTAGAACCCGAATGGGTAGTAACGGAGTTAAAACCTAATTCACTCATTGAATAGGAGATAAATTGTACTCCTGCCCTCACACACAATCTCTTGAAACTAGATGACAAGTTCTATAGAGACACGCCTCGGTGGGTGCATGGTTTAAGGCGTCACTCTCGCAATAGGCTGGCAGCCTATAACGAGGAGATTGGGTTTTGAATCCTGATCGGTTATACTGAAGTTTTTATTCCCCTAAAGCCTAAATGATCTTCCATTCATCCTCTACGCAAATTAGGGTACACTTCCTCTAAACTCAACCTTCCTCATCCCTACCATATTATCCTAGTTAGTAGACTATACATCTGAACAGGTAGTAAGACGTGGTGTTAAAAAAACATCCATAAAAACATGTCGATACCTTTCGCTTCCATTTTATTAAAATTGGTCCACGAATTTGACATTTATCGCAGAAAAAAGATCCGGAAAAACAGAAAATGGCAAATGCTCAGGTTAAAATAGAACTTCATTTCGTTCAACCAATTAGATTATTTGGATCTTTTAACGAGATTAATCTAAATAATTCCTAATAAATATAGATCCAGAGAATCGACCTCTTGACCACGAATCAAATGATGCAGGATACAGGACTATATGGGATCTTAGCTTGAGAGGCGCTCTTTATTGGTTCTGACTTAGTTTACCTGGTACTCCATCGTTTGAAAGATGGCAGTTATTGGCCTGCTTTCCCACCCTTTCCTTTCCCCACTCTTCCTTACTATAAAACTACTCAAGATTCTTGCCTAGTGCTGGTTGGGGGGGATGTTGGGTTTCGAATCACGTTTAGATGTACTGAGTTTCTTTTTTCAGCGACCACATCTTACTATATTTTCAGCTTATACACATATGTATTAATTACCCTAATGAGTTAAAGATAAGTAAAGTTGAATTCAAAGTGAGTGTACCCGCAACTGTGTGGAGGGAGAGAGGAAAATCACCCGTAGTACACCCGACTGATATTTAAACCTTGACCTCCCTGTCGTTAAAAGTCTAGTATTACATGAAAGTTACGCCTTAAACCATGCGGCCACTGAAGCAGGTCTATGAGGTATCTTTTTTTAATAAAGGGTTTTCCTATCTACTTGAACGAAAATGTGGGTACACTTCATATAAAGTCTAACTTTTACATTCATAATTTCACGGTATCCCACTTTTTCTTCACACAAATTAGATTACAACTTGTCTAAATCTTACCTTCTTTATTTCTATCACACTAGCGTAGTTAATATGTATCAAGTGTATTATTATTATCATTATTATTATCACCGCGTCTTACTACCCGTTCGGGTTGTACGCACTTACGCTAATGTGTAATGGTATGGTGATTGTGAGATGAAATGGAGGACCTACAGTTTAAAGTAGAATCCGAACCATGGTGGAGGCCTGGCATTCCCCACATTCATGTATCACGGAAAAGGCGTAAACAGCTAATTTATTTAAGAGATTTGGGGGTCTGCTAGAAAATTGTACTATACCTTTTTCCAATTTTGTTTTCATACATAAATATATTTTGGGCCCTTCCTAGGAGGAGGGGTGAGTCTGGACTCCCTTGAACCCCCAACTTTTCAACTCCTTTGCCTAACGGATAGTGTAACGCGGTGAAAAAAAACCTTGAGAGAATAAACTTCCTCGTGACTGTGTGTACAAAGATAGTCTCGGACAAGACTTATTATATTTATACTCGTAATGCTATTATGTTTTAAACGACGAATATAATAACTATTTTGATTTGGTTCACTCTTGAACCAGACAGACCGGCAACCTGTAAAACCAGTGCTGGACTGGAAGACATATTGGAACTCTATATTTTTATGGTTGTAAGTTATTTAAACCTCTGGTGAGCCGTATCGACCCGACGTGAAACTCCGGACGTGAAATTAAAGGGGTTACATTTGGGGGCATATATTATAAGCTCCGGTTCCAAATAATTCCCAAGTCAAACATGTTTTCTACAAATCATAGATTACTTCACCCATTCATCTGCGCTTTGTCTAATAGCACTACTTTTTATTAACTGTCCGCCCAATAGGATGTAGACATGATACTTCAGGTCTGGCTACGTTTATCCCACAGCTTACAAACTAGCTTAAACTTATAACAAAACGCTTAAGTGGACGAATGATCTAAGGTGTGACTCTTGCAATAGACTGGGCTGCCGATGACGATAAGATTCGAATTCTGGTTGGGTGTATATAGGGTGGTTTCTCTTAAATGATTTTCTTTTATCCCTCCGCGTAAATGTGAGTAAACTTCCTCTAATTGTAACCTTCCTCATCCATGACACATTAGAGTAGTTAGTCATGTGATGCATATAGCCCAAATGGTTAGTGAGACGCTGAGCTAAAGAAAAAGTATCTATAATATTTAGCCAGGTGTCCCGCGTTCTACTACTAGTCTGACCAAAAATGTTTAGTCGGTAAATGATCGGCTTAAATAGTAGATGTTTGATTTGTTATAGTATTGAGCCTGATTGTAGGTCGTGCACTGTATGTGTTCAGCAAGTGCACATTAAATAACGCTAGTGAAACTTTTCTAGAAAAGAGACAACAATCAGTTTTCCTTGCATGAATTCTTTTGCTTAAAATGGTAATCTTAAATTCTGAAATGCTTGAAGTCCAACTTTAGACCACTATTCCACTATAAAGATGCTACACAAATGATGCATTTTTGGCCACACTAAGAATCCAACCCGGTACGCTTAGCTTAGCAATGTTATTTTTAAATATGTTAAAGTAGTTTCTTCACTTTTATCAATCTCACTGTTTTGTAAAGTAAAGTACTGAAAAGCGTACCTCGATGCGACGTCTGATTCGAGATTTATTTACCGATTACGTTTTGCGTTATCTATAAAATAAGGTGGATTCTTAAAGTCATACATTCCAGTAAAAATTAATTCATCTTAATGTGAAATACTTTTAATTTTATCACCAGATTTAGGGCCAGTTTCTTAGACTTAGCACACCACACTAAATACAAGACGAAACAAACCAAAATTTGAATGAAATGGGCTAGTTGTGCATATGAAACTGGTCCATTCCATTCTATTGTAGGTAGGTGTCATCCTGTATTTTTGGTATAGCGCTGAACTTATAGGCGTACCAAGTATAACAATGAAACTGGCCCAATCCATTCTAGTTTAGGTAGGTGTCATCTTGTATTTAGTACAGCACCACACTTGCGGTGTACCAAGTCTGACAATGAAACTGGCCCAATCCATTCTAGTTTAGGTAGGTGTCGTCTTGTATTTAGTACAGCACCAAACTTGCGGTGTACCAAGTCTGACAATGAAACTGGCCCGATCCATTCTAGTTTAAGTAGGTGTAGTCTTGTATTTAGGGCCAGTTTCATAGTCAAATTTAGTACGCCTCAAGTGCAGCGCTACACTAAGTTCATGACGACACCTACCTAAACCAGAATGGAATGGGCCAGTTTCCTATGCGAGAACGGCTCATTCCATTCGAGTTTAGGTAGGTGTCGTCTTGTATTTAGTGTAGTGCCGCACTTGAGGCGTACTAAATTTGACTATGAAACTGGCCCTTAGTACCGAGCCGCACTTGAGGCGTACTAAGTATGAATATGAAACTTGATCCTTAATCTCTTCGAGATGCGATACAAGGTTTGTTACATATGATTCGTGGCTCTATGCTAGTGCGAACTTAAGCGCGTGCAGCCTCACTTAATCGAACTCTTGCAAGACAATACTAATAATATCTCGTGTAATCTTACTATCACACAAATCTGTAGTTATATGTTATACGTTTATCAATGGTAGCGCATCAACATAAGAAAGCCATTCAGCAGTGTCAGACTAATAATGGAGAGAAAGAAGGGGGAAAATATATTAAATTTCCTCGGCAATTTCGAGACTCATTCAAAAAAAATAATTGGACAACGAAGGAGTAGAGGGGGGTCTACTTCTTGTTCCCTTTAGCCCGTTAAACCTCAAAGTGTCACCCGGAGCAAATAAACGGCCTCCTTAGTTGAATGTACCCAACATACCAAGAATATGTGCAGATAAACCCTCTATGTCCCATACAAAGAGAGCCCAACAATACATTATTTCCCTTTTCTTCTTTCCGTCCCACCCCTTTCCAATTGTTAAGAGCGTGGGTGCCTCTGACCGCCTTAGGACCTATGCTATACCTACAGACCTTTTATACCTTCCTGATACATAGGGGAGTGTTATTGAAGACCATAGAAGTAGAAAAGAAGAGAAGGGGGGAAGAGTACGGAAGAAAAGAAATGAACACCTGTTTCGGCTTGGAAGTCACTTTGCTTTTTTCTGAGACGAGAGAAGTTTTTTTTAGTGGACTATCGTTTTGAAAAAGAATGCGGGGATACTGTCACTAGACGCGATGTGGTAGGATGAAGGGGTGGTTTTGGAGTGGTGGATATAATATGTCGTGTGGGGCACGGGGGAAGAGGGGCATGAAATGGGCGCCAAGCAGACTGCCTAAAGCAGTCGGGGCACTCCCCCGCAGCTATATTATAATATAACCATACTATGGTTAAGATTTTAGAGGGTATATTGTTATAATCAACTACCTTCTTCTATAAGGTAAAGAATTTGCCAAAATTCTTTAAATTGAAAAAATAGCCCTGGACACGGGAACCGAGCCCAGGACCTTTGGATTTCCGCACGTCAATCACAGACGCTGCCTTAAAATATAATTTAAAGAATATGATATTTAAATGCTGCTAAAACTGTAACAAATATAATAGTATTGATATTTAAACCATTATTTACTAAAATAATAAATACAATATGTGGATATAAGTTATTTGTATCAACTAGACTTTAAATGAATTCAAATATTTGTTTATTCGTTTCTTTGTTACTAACATTATTTATGATTACCTACCAGTTATCAAATCAGTTGACAAATCAATGTAAAATATAATTTATTTTTAAATTTTATCCAGTTACTGTGCAACCTTATAATTTACTCACATGACTTACAAACTTACTTACATAAGAGACTCATCACTATTATCCATTAATTCATTATTGTGAGCGGGGATGCTTCAATTTTGCAAGATATATATTGTTTTTGCCAAATAGGGAATCGAACTTGAGAATTCGTAGCGCAGTAGACAAACAAACGCACTACCGACTGATCCAAGGAGTAGGAATTTCATAATTAAATATTACTATTATAATGTATTAATTGGTTTCAAACACATGTCGATGCTTAAACAATCCTTAAAGTCATAAATACAAATAATATATTATTACTAACTAAAAGAAATAAAAAATCTGGAAGTTCAAGGCACATGAAAGGTAATAGTTTAGTGAGAGAGAGAGAAATATTAATTAACAGTCAAATTACCATTGTCAATAAGGAAAATTAGTTTCAAAGGAAGGATGAAGTTTGTATATTTTGTTTATACTAAGTTGGTTTTACTACCGTTTCATTGGAAAAGAAAGTATTAATTATAAAGTAATTACTTACGCTGTTGGTCAGGTGGACTAAGGGGTCTGTATCGTTTGATTTGTTACTGATGGGTGGGTAATTTGAGGATGGATGTGTTTCACCTAAATGGTTTACTACCATCCTCCATGCAAATGTGGATATATTTCCACCAATTTCTATCTATTTCAACACTCAACCATTAAGGTAAATACATGCGGATAAACCCGGACGGAGATACTGTTTATCATTATTAGCACCGCGTCTTACTAACCGTTCGGGTTATACGCACTTACGCTAATGTGTAATGGTAGGGTGATTGTGAGATGAAATGAAGGACCTACAGTTTAACGTGGAATCCGAACCACGGTGGAGGCTTGGCATGACTACTGTTTGTCAATGCGTCTTATTACCTTTAAGGTAGGGATAAGGAAGGAAGAATTTTAGAGGTAATCTACCCGAATTTGCATGGAAGAAGAATAGGCAACCTCGTGTTGAGCCCGACTGCTGTGGACGGGGAGATCGAGGTTCGAATCTCGGTCGGGTGAACTGAGGGGGGGGGGG
>CABFOW010000270.1:133513-147781 GCA_902141385.1 Timema californicum
TCACTTCCTCTAATTCAACCTCCCCAATTCCTAATCCATTAGAGTAATTAGTACTTAAAGCGTATAACCCGAACGGGTAGTAAGACGCGGTGCTAAATATTACTATAATAGGCAACCATTTAGGAAAAAACTGCCCTGTTTAGACCCAACCGGGGTTGGAAACTACGATCACCCCGTTATCAGCAGGCCCGTTCAAGACGAGAGTGATGCCTTAAACAAATGGTATGCCTTTTTTGTTCATGCACCCCCAGATATGATTTCTCAACTTTGTACCCCCAAAAGTGTATGATACAAGTTAACAATATTATATAATTTACACCTAAAACAAATCAAATAAATTACATCCAATATAATTTATTGAATAATAAGTTTTAAATGAGAAATATATTTATGTATATAAATATATATATATTAAATTTTAAATTTTATTGAGAAAATTTAAATGAGAAAATTGTATATAAATAAAATTGTATATATATACATATATATATATAAATATATATATGTATATATATGTGCATATATATTTCTGTATAATATATGTGTGGATAAATATTGTATATGCGTATATAAGTGCGTATATATATATATATATATACATATATATTCCTCATTTAAATTATATCAATAAAAATTAGAAAACTATATATATAATTATTTACGTACCCCCAGGTTGAATAAACCTGCCTTAGACTATTCGATCAATGTGGTTGATCGGGAGGAGATAGAAGGGGAATTTTCTTTTTACAGTTGTAAGAGTTGTTAAGGCAGTTGTTATAATATATTATGTATATGTAGTCATGTCACAATTTTAAAACAATATTTAATATAATTAAAATAATATAGGCCTAATTCACAACCACTTGAAAAAAAAGTTTCTATAAAATGTCCTTTCTGCCAGAATCCTAATATAGTAAAATGAAGTAGTTTTTATTCGTGGTAAGCATATTTTAAGTGAAGGAAAAAAAAGTTTTCATAGTAATTATATCTTATTTTAATTTTTGTTGAGTTGTTTAATATTGGTATCTAATACATCTATATTTAAAAACTAGACTTTAGGTTCATACATATTCACATTTATAAGCCATCTACACCTAAAAGGTATCCTGGCGGTCTAGGGGTAAGGTGTCAGACTTCTGAGCTAGCGGCCGGGGTTCAATCCTCGGTCCCGGCACAGATTTATCCGATTACCAAACTCTTCCTTCACCTCTGACAAGACATGTGGGGAATGCCAGGCCTCCACCGTGGTTCGGATCCCACGTGTAACTGTAGGTCCTCCATTTCATCTCACAATCACCCTTCCATAACACATTAGCGTTAGTTCGTATAACCCGAACGGGTAGTAAGACGCGGTGCTAATAATAATAATATTAATAATACACCTAAAAATATACACACTTTTTTTTGCCCCTTTCCTAATTGCAGTAGCACACACTAATTGCACATTACACAATTCTTTCGTCCAACCACAGTAAGTGCTACGAAGGTAGAATTACCTTCTAACAAAAGATAAAAACAAAATATTAACATATATTTCGTGTATTGTTCCTAATTGAAGAAAAGAACTCGACGATTTCTCAAAGTGATAAACAAAACGAAATAGCCCTCTACCATTTGCCTCTTTTCTTTACTTCTTTTTTTTTTTTCTATACCACCGCCTTCTCGGCCGTAAAGCACTTCTGCTTCTGTGATAAAACCGGTCAAATAATGAACAGGAGGCTTTTAATTAATATAGTGCTTTTGTTCAATTCGTGAGCGGCTTCTTTGGACTATACACAAAACTTCTGCTACTTCATCTTTATTGCTTGGCCGCTTTCATTTTATCTTTCTTTATATATGTTTATAACATAGTTGTAAAAAAATGCGCTTGGACAAACTGATAAAAAGGGAACGAAATACTAAAAGGCACCTTACAAAGAGAAAATATTCCCTTACTTTGTTTTCACCCCACCTCCACTCTCTTTCTATATTTTATAATGGTTTTAAAAGTTTTATTATGCTTCACTTTTTTCAAAATATTAATAGAAACAAATATGATGCTTATATTAGTTTAAGAGATGATTACTTTGTTATTCAAATACCGACTAATTTTACTTTACAAGATGTTTCATTTTGCCTAATCAATCTTGAAAGCTCTTAAACCAATTTATATCAGATACTATGTAATGTTATACTAACTATATTCTCAAATTTAAGTACACTCTTTTAGATTTAAAAAGATACATTGCGTCCTCTTTTGATAACAAATTTTGATTTTATCTTGGACTTAAAATTAATTTTAAGACCTATTTTTATTACAGACAATTACTGTTTCCAATAAAATTATATTACTTAATTAATTTACGTTCTAGCTCATTAAAGAATGCACTGTTGGACGGTTCATTCATTTAAATGTAGCCTAAGTAATACTAGTAATTTAATGTTGCTTTATATACATTATTTAGCAACAAGAGCTGTCCTTTATAATGTTTTGTAATCAAAGAAATTAACGCAAGACACAGTAAATTATATTATTATCAGGTATTGTGGGGATACTTTCTAATAAAAACCTTTTTAATTTGTAAATAAACGTTCTCTCAACTACACATCTAAAAATTATGGAAATCATTAGTTTTTTAAACAAACGAGTATTATTTTAATATTTGTGTTTATATACTTAATGGGCTATTTCTAAACATGCGGCTACATAAACATTTGGCTTAAGAATTAACATAACCTAAGATATCTTGCTTAAAGTTATAATACGTTAGGAATGGTGTTTTAGAATACAAACATATTTTTTGTGGCCAACACTTAAAAATGTATTCCTTGATTTTTGTCGGAAGAAGATATAATGATATTGGTTTGGATTAATTTCAATTATGTAAAAAGTCATAGATGAAGGTAATTTTTATTTAAAGTAATATATGTAGAGTATTCTTTTAAGATTCATCCATGAAGAAACACGCGCTTCTCAGAAACAATGTGAAAGGATTTCACCCCTAGAATATATGTTTTATACCATCTTTCCTGTTAAAAGAATAACTCCGTCAATTCCTGTTAAAAGAACAACTCCGCAGTATTTTTTTCAAAAGACGCCATTTCTCTATACCAATAAGAAGCTAGCCTTCACAAAACCTGTCGCCAGGACTCTTTCTATTAGTTGGATTTTACACTCTTGAAAAGGGGAGAAAAAGGCAATGGGTATGTTATATATAAACCATTGTGCGTATGTTTAAGGCATCTCCGGGACACCTCCCGCCCACGCACAAGTCAGTCAGAACCACACACTGGCAGTCACAGTCTAAAATAACTTACATTAATATCACAAGTGTGCAGTGATATAAAACATTTGATTGAAATATGTATACGTAACTAACACGTGTCATTTAAATAAACCGTGTGTGAAAAAACAGCCATAAACAGTTCTCTTTCTTCAATTTTATTAATATACCGATTTAATTAGTGCTTGAACATGGAGCTATAGACAGCTGGTTAAACGGTATCTTTTCCGTACAGTTATGATAGGCGCTCGATCATGGAGCTATAGACAACCTATACATCATCACAGCATTCTTATATCAGGGAACTAATCCGTAGTGTTTCAATCGACGCCCAAAGTGCGGCTCCATTGATTCCATATTATTACAATTGACGCCCAAAGAGAGGTGCCATTAATCAATAGTATTACAAAGAGTTCAGAAAATTCAAACATAATTATTTCTTAGCGGCCAACATTGATAACATCTTAATTTATTGTTTTTTTAGGTATTAATAATATCTATCCAAAGTGACAGCTGCAGAAAACATGACTTGATGATTGAATATGTTAAAATTGTTTAAGTAACTTTAGTAAATAACAAAAATCAGCCTATAACTATTATTTTATAAATATTAATGCTACCTATTAAAACACGGTAATATTGAAGATTATAATATAACTTGTATAAATACAATAAAGTAGATTTAGTATATTTTATAATTTGTCTGAAACCATGTTGTCTATTTCTCAGTATTATTGATCTTTTATACCAGTTGAAAAAAAAATTATTTTTATATTCAACCATCTGGATAACATGTAGTATCAATTTAACAGGTGATGCATAGTGAGTTTACTTGTTAAAAAGACAGAAAATAATAATCTCTAGTAATTTTACAACTAGAAGAAAATACCAAGTTGCCATGAGTGTGTTTGACGTTAAACATATAATTTTTTTCCATTTATTTAAGTTGTTTAGCGTGCACTATCTACCTACTAATTATATAAGCACATGACTTATAGATCAACTTAAATCTAGTGCAGCCCCCGGCCGTTAATTCATCACTATTAAATGATAAACCAACATCTCACCAATTATACATTTTTCAGCCATGCCGAGAATAGAACCCTGGATCCTTAGCTCACTAGACAGGATCGCTGCTGATCGAGCTAAGATGTCGGACTTGGTGTTAATCGGCCTTCCCAATAATCCAAACACTGTGGGGAAAGGAATGTTTTGTTTAACAAATGTATACATATTGGTAAATGTTGTAAATAAAAATTGATTTGTCACCCAGATATAAATAACAAACCTTTTTTTATTATGAGAAAAGATGTAATTTATAAACGCAAATATGTAGCCTAAAATAATGAGAGATCTAGTTTCTCATCACATCTTACTACCAACAAGAGCTATTCACACTTATTAACAGTGATTAGCTACGGATGGAGATGGCATACTTTAAAGGAAATACACCCACATTTGCGTGGAAGAATAGTAGTAAACCTTTCAGAAAAATAAAAACAAATCAACTTTAGTATACACCCGGTAGGAATTTGAACCTCCTCGTCAGGTTAAAACACAAACCATAATTTGTGATATAACCATTTAAAAATTAGTGTCGTGTCGTTATTGCTGAAATTCATGTTCCAAGCTGAACTAATAATAATATTAATAATAATTATTATTATTATGTAGTGAAATTTTCTTGGAAATCACTGAAATCCAAAATGATTGTTCAGTACAATGTTCATATGAAAAACTTTTTTGAACATATAGAAAAGCTACAATAGTAACTCTACCTTACCCGCCTCGGTGGCTTAGTTAGCTAACCTGCTAGCTACGTGTAGAGCTAGACTGCCGGGGACGGGGAGATCAAGATTCGAATCTCAGTTGGGTGGACTGAGAGTGGTTTCCAAAACGTTTTTACACTATCCCTCCACGCAAATGCGGGTTCACTTCTTCTAAATTCAACCTTCCCAATTCATAAACCATTGGCGACTTAGTAGGTCTATAAACCGAATGGGTAGCAAGACGCGGTGCTATTTTTTTTAAACTCTACCTTTCATGTATTCATACGCCAAGTCATGTTATTTGCCGTCGTATTTTTTGATAGACATTAGTACCTGTAAAATAACTCGTGGCATAAGTAAAATGTTACCACTTTGGGCCACAAAAAAATTGTATTTTCGAAAACCTATTAAATTTAGACTGTATATCTCTATAGATGTAAATATTTGTGTGTAAATGGTAAAAAGATCTACCAAGAGATGATCAGTTTTCTGAAGGGTTGCTGTTTACTCCCACTACTAGAGGCTGCGAGTGTTGTTAGATTTGACTGCAGGTTCCCCGCTGGACAGGAGTCATTCTCGTCATGAATACCTGATGAGCTACTGCATCTGAAAAAACAGATGTGCTGTATTCTTCGGTCTAATACATCCACCCTCTCTCTTCTCTCGTTCATTATTTCTCTTAATATCATCAACAGCAGTGTTTCTCCATGCTTTTCCCCTCAGGGACACATTCAAATAGTCTTCAGAATATTGCGACACACCACCCAATCAAGTCCTTATTTTATCTCGAGAGCATGTGTGGTTATCATTATAGAAATTCGTTAAGATAGAATGGAAGAGGACGTGAAGAAAAGCTAGTGTTTTTGTAGTTTTTAAAGCAAAATAATTTTTGGAAGAAATAGATAAAATATTGCTCCAGTAAAAACATAGAATTTAATTTTCTTCATCTTTTGAATATCTTTCAAGAGTGTCCTTGAATTTAATGACAACCTTTTCTCTTCATTTAAAAAGTTTGTTAGATAATTCTGCCATGCTAATAAGAGATAGTCAACAACTGTTGATATCCCCATGTGAATAAAATTAAACTATATATTTGTATTGAAGCAATATTTGACCAAAATAATGTTTTAGTATAAAAAACTGTATAAAATTTAACCTTTTCTTGCGTCCCTTACATCCCCAACTTAAACACAACTTCATTTCTTGTTTTATTTGACATTTAGAATGGTTATTTAGGAAATTAAATGAACATAAAATAAATGGCAATACCATAATGATTGTACATCTGAAGTATGTTTCATATATTATCTGTAAATCAAACACATTTCTTCTCATAGCACTGATAAATGTGTTTCTTTTTTTAGTAATTTCTTGTTTCTTAACTCTATTACTTTCTCTCACTACCTCTGAGAGAAAGTATTGTGATTGTCAAAAAAATTTAACTCGAGGTTTTGTTAAAATTTTGACATTTAATGACCCCCTTAGACAGAAATAGTGTTTTTGCGATGTCGTCTGTTTTTCTGTCTGTCCGTCTATCTGTACCCCGGGATAGAGCTGAAACTATTTTACCGATTGGGCTAAAACTTCATATCTGGGGTTTTCATAAGAACCCCCCCGAGGGGATTTTGGAATTATGGTTCTAACCATAAATTGAAGGGTAGTTTACTGAAGGGCAATTCACTCTAACGATTTTGATTACTTTTCATATCTAGACATTTTTTATAATTATAAACAAGATACCAATTCTCATTTTCTCGTTAAAATGACTCTGAGGCTACTTTATACCAGGAAAATTTTCCAATTCTCCTCATTTCTGGTGACCTGGTGGTCTAGGGGTAAGGTGTCAGACTTCTATCCTGGCGTCCGGGGTTCAATCCTCGGTCCCGGCAAAGATTTATCTGATTACCAAACCCTTCCTTCACCTCTGACAAGACATCTTGTGAATGTGAGGAATGCCAGGTCTCCACCGTGGTTCGGATTCCACGTTAAACTGTAGGTCCTTCATTTCATCTCACAATCACCCTACCATTGTACATTAGCGTAAGTGCGTACAACCCGAACGGTTAGTAAGACGCGGTGCTAATAATAATAATAATAATAATCCTCATTTCTCCGCAACTATTTAAGATACGAAATAACTTATCAATGTAAAGTTGCAGTACTATTGCTGATACAAATATTTTGTTTGAAATATATTCTTATAAAGCCAATAACGTCTGAGCTATAAGAAAATATATTTACTTTTTAATTCAGGTGACAATGCATTTGTTTCGTATGCCCTTTGGTGGACAAATATATTTTTCTTTTCTCGATTGTTCTGTAAAATTGTTCTTGATTCCTAATGCTACAGGATATGTAAGTAACATTGTATATTATTTTATTATAATCTTTGGTGTAGTGTTTTTACTACAATGTATATAACTACTATTTCATTTCACAAATCTTAAGTGTTTTTAGTAAATGTATATTTCATGATAAAAGCGTGAGAAAGCCTGTGCGTGGTGTACCATACAATTTATTTTTCTAACCTATATTATTATACAACATTAAAGCCACATGGATGATTCACTAACTTCCAGATGAGCTAGAAACTTGAAATTAGCCCAACCTCTTGCTTATGGCCTGTAGCCAACGGGAAAATTCCAAAAAGCTAAAAAAAAAAGTATTTAACCCCCCGAAAAATTCAAAATTGCGGAGCAACTTAAAAGTCGGTGAAGACCTTTCTTTGGAGGTCTCTTGTAAATAAACGGTAAGACCTATAACAAAACGGCTCTGGAATTACATTAGTTTACATACACTTGGAAATAATACGCACTGGGGATTTGGGGGCGTAGCCCCAACGAGAAAAGCAAGTTTCTGTACAAGCCCATATAAACATTTTTATATTTATCAATCCATTAGTACTATAGCTATTGCATTGTATTTTGACCATATTTTGTGTGAATTTCTTTATTAAAAATCTAAGGATGATGTAGAAATACACCTGAACTAGTAGTCAAATGGTGAATGCTCACGCATCGTTACAATCCAAGGAGAAAGAAATTATACTACAGAATCAAATGCATCATCATCAGTGGTAAGTACTAAATATTGAGTGAATGGCATAAATTGTATTTACAATAACAAATTATTTAATCATTGTTCATGAGCCTAAAATTTTAAATCTAATATGTCTCAATTTGAATATATTTATCTATTGTTACAATGGCTCTTTTGTTAAAAAAAATGTTTACTATCTGTCCTTATGAAATAAGACTAACGTTTCATGTACACTTTCCAAACGTGTTTAACATGTAGGCCTAATACAACTCATTATGATTTTTTTTATATTTAATATATTTTCACTACACACTGATTGATTTGTAAATAATGTATTATCGCTCCTTACTACATTTCGAAATGTGTTTAAAAATATATTTAGTATGTTTTTCAAAAAAATTAGTTATATTGTCCTTTTAATATTATTCAAGGTTAGTTTATTGACCATGTTTCTTAAAATCTTAATTACAATATACTATCTGAGAAAGTATGTACGATTGTGTAGTGTTATTTATTTTCTTATAAAAATTTCTTACCCACCCACTGCAGTGGCTGCATTGTCTAAGACGCTACGCTCGCAGTAAATTAAACTGCAGCTGACGGGGGAATCAAGGTTCAAATCTCGTTTGGGTGTATTGAGGGTGGATTAAAAAACTGTTTTCCACTCTCCCTTCACTCAAATGCGGGTACACTTTCTATAAATATAACATTCTCATCCCTAAATCCATTCGCTCATTTAGTACATAAGTGTACCGTACAGCCCGAACGGTTATTAGAACACGTGGTGTTAAAAAAAATCTTTTCAGTAGAAATGAGCCTTAGCTTAGAGACTCATATTGGTATTGGTCAATGTTAAAAAAAAATGGCGATAGGAATGATACAGTTCCATTTCATATGAAGAGCCTCATCGGTCTGCTAAAAAGGTTACTAGATCTGCTTTCTAGTATTCATACGTCAGGTCAGCTGTCACTTTAGATAAATAATATGGATGCCTTTAAAACAACACTAATCATATATTAAGATGTATAATTGGTTATCACTCTTTTCCTTTATTGAAAGGCCCTTTCTATGGTAGTTAGACTACACCAAAGAGAGTAAAAACGGTCAGCATTCCCACACTATCATAAATATCCATGTCCTGGCATAATATTGACGTAGAGATGGAGTCGTTGACTGACAAAAAAAAAGTTACATCTCTGTTACAAAGACTAGAAGTGCTTTCTTAAAGGGCCCCGCCCTAGTCTCGTATAATCTAGGACTCACCCTCCCACGCCTATGAACACCTGTTTCCAAAACCCACAGCCTCCACGCCCTTCTAACGAGATGTAATGTAAGGTCTAGAAGAGATATCTTCTACAGGAAATATACTCCGTGGCTTGCTTGAGTGTAGAGAAGTGTTATTAAAAGAAAAGAATGGTTAATTCACTCATAATTATCTTGTATATGAAGAAAATGATCGATATCGGAATCGTATCTAAAGAAAACTATCGATATCACAATCGTACTAAAGAAAATTAACAATATTGTAATCGTATCTAAAGAAAACTATCGATATCGTAATCATACTAAAGAAAATTAACGGTATTATAATCGTATCTAAAAAAAACTATCGATTTCCCAATCGTACTCAAGAAAACTATCGATATCACAATTGTACTCAAGAAAACCACCAATGACAGTGTGGTGGTTACAAATAGAGAAAACCTAGAAAAGTCAGGAAATTTCTTGATGACAGAGAAAATAGAAATATCAGGGAACTTGATAAAAAAAATGATGGAAAAATCGTAGAATTTAAATACCTGTCTATAAAAACTAAATCAAGTGATAGCTCTTGTATATCGCATGTAAACAAAATGCATCGCATATAAAAGGCATTTTGCCAACATGAGATGGCTAAACAAAAGGTTTTTTTATGCCACATTTACACGGTGGCACAAATAATAGTCTACCTAAAACATCTAATAGGCCTAATTTAAAAATAACATTTAAAAAGCTAAACTAACAAAATATAGCAGATTTAGCAAATGGAAAAATGGTCATTCTTCAAGGAAAACTGGAAAAATCTTAATTAAGTCAACAAAATGGGAAAAAAGATTTTCTATAAAACCTTGAAAAGTCTGGCAATTTAATAAAATAAGTTGTATAGCCAGCCTAAGTAGATATGGCTATCGAAATAATAAGAAAGGAATTTTATCAGAAGATAATGTTTTTTATGTATAAAAATGTTGATATTTTTCCACCGTGTCATTAAAATGTGTTTACCTGTATAGTAAGTATGAATAAAACTTTCGCATCATGATTGAATTTGTCTTATTCCGTATATTACATCAATAAAAATAATAATGCTGTGCAATTCATTTAAGAACAAAATAGCAGAAACTTATTATACTATTAGAGTGGGGATTAAGTTTACATTACAATACATACAAATGATAAATAAATGTTTCTTTCGACACCGATCCAATACCGGGCCCCAAATACTCAAATTATTAAATGTAACAAAACAAAAATCTCGGTTAAAAAGTATTGTTAGGTCTGTAGAAAGAAAATAATATTGATACGTTTTACACATCCTCAGACAAGGGATCTAAAAGCCGTTAGACTCGCTTGCTTTGCACTTGGTGGTCTTTGACTGGTAGATCTGTAGAGAGGTGCTATATCGCTCCACCGCCTTATGTGGGAAGATCTCTCATGAGCATAAAGGTATTTGATGAGAATTTATTTGAATGAAGAGAAAAAGTTGTCATTTAATCATAGGACATTCTTGACTTATATTCAATAAAATAATGTCAATGTCACCATGTGAAGATAATTAAACCATATGTTTCTACTGGAGAAATATTTAATTTATTTTGATATCAAAATGTGTTGATATGAAAACTTACAAAAACACTGCCCTTTTCTCGCGTCCTCTGCATTGCCACCTTAAACTATCCTAACCAATAATACATCTATAATTAATACGTTAGTATCCCTTGTGTTATAAGTACTAATTAAAAACCAATCAATATGCATTTTTAATTAGAATCCTTTAAATGAGTTCAACTTTATGTATACCTTGATATTGGTCGGAAGAACAGTATACAAAATTCAAACTATTTCTTTGCGGCTAACGTTGATAACAGTTTACCATATTATTTGGGTTATCTTAGAGGTAGTGATTATATTTACCAACTTGACGTATGAATATATTAAAGTTTTTTTAGTAACTTTAGTAACTAACTTCTACTGTTCTTCCTACCAAAATCATACTGTGTGTATTATGTATTTACACTGCGCCCTATTATCCGTTCTGGTCATCCGAATTTAATTAATCCGGGTAGGTAGGGATTAGGCAGGTATAAATGAGAGGAAATGTTCCTGAGTTGGCGTGGAGGGGGAGCTGGAAACCATTAGAGGAAAACTACCTTCATTATGACTGGCCAGGTTTCGAAGATAAGATTTAATTTCATGTGCTTGAACATTAACTAAAAGTTTGGCTGATGTTTATTAGATTTAAAAAAACTCATTTTATTGTGTAAAATTTACATCAACCTTAAATAAACCAGTCATTAATATTTTAGAATAGTTTTCATTGTGTACTGTACGTCTTACTGAGAATCCATTATAGTTAATTGAATACTTTTTTTTCTGCATCATATTAAAGAATACCACAATAATAATTACTATATTATTTTATCCCGCGTTCTATAAATAGGCTACACAGGTTATATAATATTTAAACGATTTACAAACTTACATGTGACAGAACGACTAATAATAACTATTAAATCCTACTGGTTTTGTATAGTCTACTCGCTTTGCTCGTTGGGGGCTCCACCTCCAAACCCCCGGTGAGTTTCTTTTGCAAGTGGATGCAAACTAATGTAATTCTAGAGCCATAAATTGAAAGGTCTTACCTTTTAGCAACAAGAGACCTCCAAAGAAAGGAACGCACCACTTTAAAGTTGCTCTGACATTTTGAATTTTTTTCGGGGGTTAAAATTTTTTTTTTTAGCTTTTTGGAATTTTACCCGTCGGTTACAGGCTAGAAGCTATAAGTACAATATGTCCAATTTCAAGTTTCTTGCTCATCTGGAAGTGGGTAAACATTAATGTCAGTGAGTAGTCAGCCATGTGGCTTTATAGTAATATAATTAGTTGAATATAAACTGTGTTTTTCTTTAAAAAAAAGGTAAATAACACCACTTGGCATCCAACCAGAGTTTTTTTAGAAACTATTCGAATCCCTTTTACCACTTAGTCATGGGATTGAATAGTCATAGTTGTATCTATATCAACATATTTTAAGTGAGTATTATTATTATTAATATGTTTTACAAAATTATATACATTTACATAATCTATAAATTAGCTTTAAAATAATAAAAAATTACACTTGGTAATAACCCAGCTTCATCTATTACCCCTTAATACTTTTACAAATCAAAGAACTAATCAACACCCACGGCCCACAAATCTTCAGCAATCAAAATCATAATCGCCCTCAACACAACCGAAACAACCGCGCAAACATTAGTACGATATTCAAAGTAATAAATTAGGGGTGAGTATGAATTTCCCCTAAAGGGGTGGATCTTAAGAGGAGTCACATTCAAACGATTTGTGACGTAAAGTATCGTCGCGGGTGCTTTCTGTCAGTCGGATATTGTTGCGGACAATCCAACGACGCTACAGTGATTAGCTAAATGGAGGGAATAAAGTACGAGAATCGAGAGGGGGGAGGGAGTTCACCTATTATACTGGTTGAAGATTCTTTATGAAGTGATGGGGTGTTCTACTCGCACATGTTTACAAGACGCGACCAATAAGGACTTATGGAACAATGATGATTATTATTATTAGCACCACGTCTTACTACTCGTTCGGGTTATACGAACTTACGCTAATGTGTAATGGTAATGGTAATGGTAATAGATTGTAAGATGAAATAGAGTATCGACAGTTTAAAGTGGGCTCCGAACCACGGTGGAGGCCTTGCATTCCCCACATTCACAATATGTCTTGTCAGAGGTGAAGGAAGGGTTTGGTAATCAGATAAATCTGTGCCGGGACCGAGGATTGAACCCCGGACACCAGCACAGAAGTCTTACACCTTACCCCTAGACCACCAGGTCACTTGGAACAACGAAATATAGTTTCTAAGCACCGAGTTGAACCTAAATACTTATCGGTTCTGGTTCTTTTTCCGGATCTTCCAGCAAATATTTTAAGTTCCCTTAAAAAAAAAAGTTTAAAAATGTTATACTTATATTTTAAAATTCGTAAATATAAACATACATTAAAATGTAGTATATATATATATATATATTTTTTTTTTTGTACTGAGTCTTATTACCTGTTCAGGTTATACGCCTTTGTACTAATTACCTTCCTGGGCTAGGGATTAGGAACGCTTAATTTATAGTAAGTGCACCTGAATTTGCGTGGAGGGAGAGTGGAAACCTATTGAGGCACATTGAGGTCATTGCAAGCAAACGTTTATTTCCCAGCAATACTCTAGGTGTGAGTGAGGGACTTAGATCATGCAACCGCCCCGTAATCTCTTTAAATTGAATTCTAGATACACGTATCCATTGTTTAGTGACGATAAATTTATGGACTGAAGCCTATGTGAATTATCCGTGTTTTTTAATCACAATCTGTTTTTGTTACTACCTGTTCAGGCTACACGCATCTGTAATAATAATAATAATTAATAGCACCACGTTTTACCACCCGTTCGTGCTATACGCTTAAGTACTAATAACACTTATGGGTTAGGTATTGAGAAGGTTGAATATAAAAGAAGTGAACCCGCATTTACGTAGAGTTAGAGTGGGTCGTATAGTAGTAATTCCTCTATTTGGGTAGGGGAGGGGAAGGAAGCATTTTAGAGATAATCTACTTGCATTTGCGTGGAAGGAGAGTGGTGAAACCATTTAGGAAAAACCACCCTCAGTAGAGCCAATTGAGATTTGAACCCCGATATCTCCGTCTTTAGCAGACTAGTCTACGAGAGCCACGACTTAGACCATTCGGCCACCGAAGCGGGTGATTGATCAGTTCAAAAAGTGTTTGGTGAAAATAAATACATTTTTAAGTTTTCCATCGGAAGTAATTTTACCATTACAATGTAAATATTTGTACAGTGATCTTATGAGGTCGGTAGAATTTATAGATGATACACCCTATATGGATGGGGGGGGGGGGGGGGG
>CABFOW010000270.1:147817-165405 GCA_902141385.1 Timema californicum
GAGAGAGAGAGCTAGAAATCATATTGAAAGAACAAGCTCAGTACACCCGGCTGGTTTTCAAACCACCATCTCTAAGATACAAAGATACAAGCGAACCATGTTAACTATCTTGACATATAGACAAACTGGCGTGGGTTACATTTGTTTAGCTCTGATCATATTAATATTCTTGCTTCTTCGGCATAGCATTTTTAACACATGCTTCAATATTTAACAGGTAAAAATGTGAATTAAATAGATCCGAAGCATAGTTATTTGCTCCTACACATAAATGTATACATAAATCTTAAGCCAAAACACATCACACACACACATTCAGAGAATGTTTAAATACATATATAGACATATATAAGTCGATGTGAATAAATCTTTGGTATTCAGACAAACTTCCCCAACTATGTAGATATCCGCCGAAATAATTCATTTAAATACTCCCTTATCGAACCTAAATTCAACTAACAAGAAGAACAATACTAGCCAACTTGATCGATCGTGTGAAACCGGATTTTAAATTGTATGTGTGTGAAACATTATCTCTCCCAGATCGCCCCGGAGTCGAGTTTGCTCGATCAATCAAAATCCTCCCTTCTCTTCTCCCCCCTGAGCTACACAAATCAACAATTCGCACAGTCGCCCCAGGCCTAAGGGGGTGGGGGGGTAGGGGGAGTTGGTCATTGTCCCCGGTGCCCAGGGTGGATTTGTCATCACGATGTTCTGTACGAATATTACACAACAAACGAGTCATCACTCTCCAATGGGTAAAATACTAGATGGGTTTTGTTGCACCACAAAATCCACTTGTCATTTTTTTTTAAACATGAATAATCGGGGGATGAGATTTAACAGAATGCTGACCCAAAAATATTATGTTGATATATTTTCCCAATATTTATATTTCTATTTTACAAATTTAAAGGCAAAACCCTCCATTATGATTTGACGTACCTGGATAAATGTACACTACTTGACTCAGATTATTAATTACTCTTTCTTGAACAAATATTGCTACGTTTTAAAGTGGTTTGAGTTTATATTCATAATCCGTTTCAATTCTGAGTTGAATTAATAAATTATTTGTTAAATTTCAAAGAAATAACATAATAACAACCATAATAATGATCGAATTGAACAAATTATAATATTTTTTTTGTAAAATACTTGGTATTATATAGCTTCATTAATTTGAAAAACAATTTTACATACTTTATAAGTCTATCATCTTGAACAAATGTGTTTATTTTTATCAATTTCTTTAAAAATGGATTTTAATGCGGTATGCCATGTATATAGTACACATAAATGGGTTTCCTAAATAAAAAATTACATCCCCTTGTAAATCACAGAAACTATTTTTTTATGTAAATATTTTAAAACAAATTGTTAAAATACTTTTAACAAAGCTCAGATTTGCAAAAATAAGTTATTTGTAAACTTAAAACTATTATTAATTTGTAAACAATCAAAACGTAGGGCCTATTCTTAGTCATAATGAAAAACTATTCCCAGATACCCATTTTTAACCAAATCTTCAAGACTTTATTTCACCTGCATCAGTGGCCGCATCACTCTCGTGTTAGATTAGACTGTCGATGGCAGAAAGATCGTGGTTCGAATCCCGGTTGGGTGTACTGAAGATGGTTTTCCACTTCTCTCTCTCTCCCTCCACGTGTATGAGGCTACACTTAATCTAAATTAAACCCTACTAATCCCTAACTCACTAATATGAACAGATAATGAGTCGTGGTTGAAAAATAAAAACAACTTTGAAAAATTTCAAATTCAAATTTTCTTTAAAATGTTGTAAGTAAACTACTCTTAAACAAATTTACTTTCTAAATACAAACACACATTATTATTGATCATATAAAATAACCATCCGATACCAATTTTAAAAAAAATCGTAGGAGCTTTTGTTTTAATAATAAAATTTTACACAGCATATATCAGTTAACTACAATAAAGGTTTTTCTAGAAAACAAATATAGGTATTATATAAATATTAAACTTATCACCCACCTCTGCGGTACAGTTAGCTAACGCGAAAGTTTCGTGGAGGACGGGGACGGGTAGATCGAGATTCGAATCTTACTCGGTTGAACTGGGGGTGATCTTTCTTAAATAGTTTACCACTCTCCCTCTACGAAAATGTGGGTTAATTTCCTTTAAATTCAACCTTCTGAATTTCTAGCCTATTAGAGTAATCAGTACTTAAGCGTATATCCCAAACGGGTAGTAAGACGCCGTGATAAGTATTATTATTATTGAGGTTGACAATTTTTATGATTTTAATACTTTCTCTTGATATTAGGAAGTAAAATAAATAATACATATTGTTACAGAAACAGTGAAAAAAGATTTTAGAAAATATGTCCACAAAAGAGCATAGCAATCATTTTCACATTTAAAAGACCTCCATAAAAATGTATATTTACTTATAGCTCTAATATTATAGTCTAGATTTTATAAAACTATATTTCAATTTGACAACGATAAGTTATTTCGTATCTGAGATAGTTGCATAGAAATGACCAAAAATGACTTGTTTTATATAGGCCTATGTAAAGTACCCTTAATGTAATTTTTATGAGAAAATGATAATTTCCATTTTATTTGTAATATTTAATAGTGACCGTGTACAAAATTTAATAAAATCGTTAACACTAGAAGATCAGGGTTCGATTCCTTTCGGGTGCACTGTTTGGTGTTAGCCCTAGATGATTTTCCTCTATCCCCCCACGTAAACGCGGGTGCACATCCTCTTTTTTAAACGTTCCTAATCTTTATCATATTATTGTAATTATTAAATATACACAGGCGTGTAATCCGAAATGGTAGTAAGACGTGGTGCTAAAGATTTTTTTTTAAAAGCAGCGTTTTTCCAACTATGTTTCGCGGAGGCCTTAATCTCCGCCAAAGTTATCTAGACTCCGAAAAATAATCTTAGAGTATTATCTTTTTGTTCAATACACTATAAAATAGCATCAATGATTAGGAATGCCAATTTTTTCAAATATGAATAATAAAGAACATTTGCCCAAATGCGCAACCAAAACATGTGATGTCTTCCGTTTTCTTTATATTGTTATACGTGTAAAATTTAACTGTCATTATGATTAGCACCGTATCCTTATTACTAGTTCGGGTTATACGCACTTACGCTAATGTGTAATAGTAGGGTGATTGCGAGATGAAATGGAGGACCTACAGTTTAAAGTGGAATCCGAACCACGGTTGAGGCCTGGCATTTCACACATTCACAAGTTGTGATTAACACACGTCTTATCAGAGGTGAAAGAAGGGTTTGGTAATCAGATAAATCTGTGCCGGGACTGAGGATTGAACCCCGGACCCCTATCACGGAAGTTTGACACCTTAACCCTAGACCACCAGATCACCCAGCTGTCGTTATTGAATGTTCATAATATTTATGTAAAAAGAAGAATATATTATGAGAGCTCCAGCAAGTATATTTTCTTGTGCAAGTGCTCCTTTGGTTTAAAAGTTTTTGAAACCCTTGATTAAGAGGACAAACACACATGTTTCCTGCTCAACTGAGAAAAAACTTTCTGGTCATGCGCATGTCTGAGTCTCACGTAGTGTCACCAATTTGCATGTCCAGTGTGCCGCGAGGATTTTAGACAAATAACAGTGTGCCGTCAGAAAAATAAATAAATAATTAAGACCTACTTCATTATATTATATTCAAAGGTTGTTTCATATCTCCAATGGCGGATGGTAAGTAAAACGTAGGAAGTCAGTGTTAATACACACACGATCTCCGCTTCTGCGCGCCAAAAACAGCCAACCAGTGCAACAAACGAACAATAGAAGTGGGAGAAGGGGACCCTTCAAAAACAATGGTGGACTAGCAACATTCAAACCTTTGAAAGAAGAGGACAATAATGTATTATCAAGGAGAGTTTAAAATGGAGGGGGAGTGGTCAAACAAAATATGAAGTAGTCAGATCACGAGGCTTGGGTAGACGAAGTATTTCTCGCGTTATTTTATTGTGTGTAACATTTATGTATTGAACAGTACAATTTACATAGGAAGTGTCCTACCTGCAAGGGTGTATAAAGGGGGCTCGGAGGAGGGGGAATAGATGTATACAAACTTTTATCGGTTAAAATATAGTAGAATTTTCCAGCTGTACCTTCTAGAAAAAATAACTTTCTACCCCCTTGCTCATCTGATACGTATTCATACGTAAAGTCGTGTGATTTGAAGCTTACAGTTATGATAGATATTATAAATACATATTGAATAGTACTAATAATATAATAAAATATTACCAATGTCGGTCGCAAAAACGCTTCTTCTTATGAAAATTAGGCTATAGCTATGGTTGCAAGCTATAAGATTATTGTAACAAAATAATATAAAATGTCTAGCTGCAAACGAAAAAAATCGATTATCACATAAAAGAAGATTGTTATGCGATTATTTTCTCCCCAAGCCAAAATGCTGTCATAGATTTTTAAATTCGTTTACTTATGTGAAACCAGGAGTTAAAAATAAAGAAGGATAAATTCGTATCGAAAACAGCGTTTGGCGGTTGAATGTGTCACTAACGTCGGGCTATCTTAAGACCAGATATTTAAATAATTTCATGCTATAATACATGACTCAGACTTAATGAGTACACTCCCTTTCCGTGGTATTCATTGGTCTAAACATTTTACCGACAAATTTTCAACTCTATAATGACGATTACTTTTTGGATTTAGTATTTGATAGTAAATTACCCCGCCCCCGCTCTTCCATCCCGTTACCTTTTCCCCTCGTTTCCATGTATCGCTCATGTATGTAACTTAATTCACATTGTAAATTGATTTGTCATTCAGGGGTTCGAATCTCTTCCGGCTGCTTACAACATTTACTTTTTCCTATACTCCCTCCACGCTAATGCTAGTGAATCTACTATGAACTATATCACTATCCCTTAGATCAAATATTTATTATCCCTTTACTGGAATTCATTATTGAAAACAATACATTTTTATTAGGAGTATTTAATTTGTGCTTTCAGAATCAACTTATTTTATTAGTACACGATTTTTAAAAAACAAACTAGATTATACCCAGCATGTAGTCCCCCAGCTAACAATTCAACACTGAAACATGTTTTCCATGCCAGGAATCCAATCCATGACCTAATCTAATCCAGATGCGCTAGTATAATATAGTTAGTTTCCTATGCTATGTTGTGAGCTGCATACTGAAATATATAATATCGAGAAGAAAAAAAGCAGTATCCAGATAAGTTTAGTCTTATATGAGAAAACACACACATGCACACTCACATATCTATATAGGCCTACACCCATAATAATAATACACGTACAAGCTGGTGGTTCAATTATAACGTTGATGAAGTAGTCGTGAGTGTGAGAAGAAAACTGGATTCGTTGTTATTGCTTTGTCGGGAGCTCAATTGATAATGTTTTTGGTGTTAACTTCATTGGGGTGAATTAAACTGGGCTATCTCGATTTAATTTGTTCTATTTTAAGTAGGCTATAGGGAATATCTTTATAGAAAATAAAATAAAAAAATTTCCAAACCAGAAAATTGGTAATCCCACAGCTATTTCCATCCAAAGATGTAAATTCTCCGGGAAATTTTGAATAGGGAAATTTTGAATATGAAAATTTTCTGCAGTTGTGGCTTGCTGTGGCGCGATTAAATTGAAGAGGTGGCACCTAGAGCCTATTATTATACTTCAAAATATAGTGTGTTAAGAAACGAGTGGGTTATAAAAAGGGGGCACGGGGTGGCGTAAGGAGAGGAGTAGATAGGAAGCACGAATTATAGGAGGTGAGGGGGGGGGGACAAATGTTGGGCCAACCTTATAATTATTTTATTATTTTAATTAACTTATTGATGATAAAAAGTTGAAGTATAATTTATGAAAATAACGGGTCTACAAAGACTCGTTTTCATTTATTTCTTTACTACTTTTTTTTAGCACCCCGTCTTACTACCCATTCAGCTTATACGCCTAAATACTAACTACGCAGATGGGTTAGGAATAAGGAAGGTTAAATTTAGAGGACTTGCACCCACGAAAGAGCGGAAAATGAATTTAGGAAAAACCACCCTCGGCACACCCGACTGGGATCAGACGTTTATCTCCCTGTCATCAGCAGTTTAGTATGTTGCGATAATAGTGCGTTAGACAGTGTACCCCCCCCCCCACCCCCCGAGGCTCATTTGATTATGTTTCTGGTGTTAGCGTCCTTAGGAGAAATTAATCTTAAGTATAAATGTTGACATTTGGGAGATATATATATATCTGGATTACATTAATTCTATCTAATAAGTTGAAATTATTTTACAAAATTAATAATTGAAAATTTTTCTGAAAAAATATAGGGGAAATTGTCATTCTCACATCTCTAGCTCCGTCCATGATCCCAAACCTAAAGACGGTTTTCTATCCACTCTATATCCTCCAAGTGTTTTACAAGCGAAATCACCTTTCTTTACAAGGGGATGATTTCCAGTGTGTAAAACCCGAAAACCTTTTTCAAAAGCTTGACGCTTTTGTTATTGTTTTGTTTAGTAGCAAGGTTTTGAAGGTAGTCAGAAAGACTGTAATCGGTTCCCATTGTAAAATGTGCCTAACCTTCTCTGCAAAGAGAAAGTTAACCAGAAAAAAGTATCAATATCTTTAGTTTAAAAAAAACACTATCTCATTGTTAAGAGCATGAAAAGTGCTGCCCTCCAATCTCGGTTGAGTTGCCGAAAAGTATTGAAAACGAATAAAGAGGGTCAGAAATACTGGCAGTTGTACTGTTGTAGACATTTCAAAACGTTTTCTTCCATTGGTTCCAAAGTGTTAGGACAGGCAATATAGTATCGGTCAGTTGAATGTTGATTTATAAGTTATAAATCTATGTTTTGGTTTAACGTGTTTTTTTTAATGTGAGGGGACTCACCGCGTGCGCATAGCTAGGAATGTGTGCCGTCAAGTTCCGTCCAAACATTCTTTCTACTATTTAGCCTATTCGACAATAAAAATTATATCGTATTTATTTGGGTGAAGTTATGGCTAGAAACCTTTCTTATATTAAAGTGGGGGTGTTGGGAACACGAGAAAAGGTCAGTGTTTTTGCAGTTTTTATAGCAATTTTTTTAATTGCCAAAATAAAATATTAAATACAATACAAACATAGAGTTTAATTTACTTCACATGGTGATATCAACAGTTGTTGAATATCTGCCATGAGTGTATCAGCACTTGATGGCAAACTTTTTAAATGAATAGAAAAGGTCATCATTAAATTCCATGACACCCTCGACAGATATTCAAGAACTGTGGAGGTCACCACATGAAGTAAATAATTAAGCTATAATTTTCTAATTCACTTGAGAATTATTTTGATCTCGTTTGACGAAATACAGTTTTGATATAACAACAACAAAGATACTGCCCTTAATTCATGTTCACTACACTCCTACCTTAATCTCGGGCAATGGGAACAACTAATGGTAGTAAGCTTTTTATCAAAGACATGCAACTTCAAATTTATATATAACTATGATTTTATTAGTCTATTTACATTAATTAAAATTACGAGATAATCGCTCAACTGATTTTTATTTACAACTACTCCAAAAGTGAGCCAGGATGTCGGATGAAATAGTCACTTCCGTTGAAAGCTCAATTTTCCAAGTGAATTTCCGGATTTTCTGCTGTGTTCGCAGAATCAGTACAAAATGTATTTGCTTACATAACCATGGAATCACTGATTAGTGGAAGATTGTATAGTGGTAGATAAAATATTTTTCTTTGGATCAAATAAATTTTAGCCATTCACTTCTCACTTGAGTGGTATGGTGTAACAAATTGAACAGTACAAAATGTATTTGCTTACATAACCATGGAATCACTGATTAGTGGAAGATTGTATAGTGGTAAATAAAATATTTTTCTTTGGATCAAATAAATTTTAGCCATTCACTTCTCACTTGAGTGGTATGGTGTAACAAATTGATAAACAGCTGGGAGAGGGGTCGATTTAAAGTTTTCAAAGTTGTGGGAGTGGTAAAGATAAACATTTTGCTTAAAACTAAACACCGAAGCCTATGACGAGTAAATCTTTGAGTAGAAAGTCGAGTGAGGACTCATTTTAAAAATAGATATTTTCTCGATAAAAAAAAAGTTTGAATACATTTTAGCACTATAATTTGCTGCCATTACTTAAACAAACCACTTGTAGGGCTACTTCTTTAAAATGAAAAGTATTTGGAAAGAAATAGTCTATGTAAAACAATATTCAATTTTCTAAACAAAGAAATAAGTGGGGGGAAATTATGCATCTAGCCTCTCTTTAAGCTAGGCGATGGGTGAGAGTTTTTTGTTGATTAGTTTTTAACACCCTGTCTTAGTACTCGTTAGGGCTATACACATAACTACGCTAGTGTTCTAGGGATGAGGAACGTTAAATTTAGAGGAAGGAGAGGGAAACATTTAAGGATAGCTACATTAAGTAAACTCGACTGTGACTCTTAAACTAAGACTGATCTCCCAAACATCGGTAGTCCAATATATTGAGACAGAGACGCCTTAGACCATTAGACCACCGAAGAGGGTTTACTAAGTTCATTACCTTAAAATTCCAAGAGGTAATTCCGTCTGCAGTCCAATTTTCATGGTAAGGGCATTCTGAGAGAAAAGTTACCAGATCTTCTTTCGCGTATTCACAAGTCAAATCATTGAATTTACAGAGATCGCATTTGATAGATATTATCAATAACTATAAAATTATATGGATAAACTAGTAAAATGTTAACAATTAGGCCACACAAAAGTGTATATTGTCTAAAAGCCCCTTCCTATGGAAAACTGCCTATGATTGATTGTTTTAAAGTTGAGTCTTTACTTTTGGGGGCTGCATAGGTAGCTGAGATATTGCCAATAAAATGTCG
Source organism: Timema californicum (assembly GCA_902141385.1). NCBI lineage: Eukaryota > Metazoa > Arthropoda > Insecta > Phasmatodea > Timematidae > Timema > Timema californicum. The sequence continues at coordinate 156,751 of CABFOW010000270.1, forward strand.
CGCTTAGGTTAAATACATATAAGACCAGTACAAGATGTTGGTGTTTATTACATAACTAAAACATAACTTGGTTTTATGCCCCTACACACATTATACATACACACACACACACATATATATACATACTTGTAAACCTAGTTTATGAGTTGAAAATTTCCACTCTGAAATCCCAAACGAGTATCCAGATATTTTGGTTGATCGTTAAAGACCTAAATTTCCAGGAAATAATAAAACCGTAGGATAGATCTTTGTAAATAGAATTATGTATTTTAATAGGAAGTTACAACCAAAAATTGCATTTCAGTTGTACTTTTCTCCTCACCTGTTTGTTCTCCACAACTATAAAACCATAATTTACTTTCTGGCATTTAGGAGTTTCTTCTCGACTATTCTAGCACGAAAATTGAAGCCCTAATAAAACCACATTGATTCAAAGAATTTAACCTTGCAAACTACAAGTTCGTTGTCCTTGAAATATGCCTTCCTGTCGGCTCTAGACTATCTAGAGTCATCAGCAAAGAAAAGAAACAACTTACTATTGTTTGGCAAGCCAAGCCTCTAACAATCTCTGGACACACCTTGTTCTTGTAACTATTTTTATTTAAGAGGGATGTTCCTCCCTCATAACCTTAGCTTTATTAGGGGTGGTGGTTGTAGATCTGCCAAACATAGCATGGTTTACGAGTTCTGAAACGAATTGACGTCTCACTTTTCTTTCTTTCGATTTTAAAAAGGGGCATAGAAAAATAAAACCACTCACGTTTTACAACTTCATGAAGGCGATTCGACACGCTTTTAAATCATTTTCTTGTTTCCTTACACAGATTTTTCACGATCATTGTGGAGAACTGATATCAACGAGAATTTTTGTTTTTTTGAGAAACTGAAGCCTCTAAAAGGGATCAAGCGCTTCCTTAATATATTTTCACCTCCTTCCTCTTTCATCGGCTCATACTCAAACAAAATATAACGAGTGTGAAGATAAAAGAGAATAATACACAATTTTATAAAAGAAAATATAAACAATGATTGAGCTTTTATACTTACTAAAATAATTGATTGGAATAATGTGAATTTGTACTTATTAATAATGGACAATTTCAATATAATTACTTGGAAAGTATAGAAAACCCATCATTAAACCATGTAATGGATTACTCACAAATCTCACCAATATTATAAATCTACAATTTTATTCATCGTTATTCACAACAACAAAAATATATACATATATATATCCCGGTGGTGATATGGACAAAGAGTCCTGGGGTCAAATTCCAGATAGTTTCTTTGGGGAGTGTTTGAGTATCCATCAATTTTTAAATTTTAATCTATTCAAATTCTTAGACCGATATCAATAATAAACTAATCTATATCAAGACATAATTTTTGTGTTTTATTTTTTATTGTTTCGGTACAAACATATAATTTAATTTTCTTCACATGGTAACCTCAAAATTTCTGGAACATCTGTCAATGATGTCCTGGAATTTAACGACAACTTTTTCTCTTCATTTGAAAAGTTTGTTAGATAATGCCGCAATGCTCTTGACTGATATTCAAGAACTTCTGATATCAAAATGTGAAGAAAATTAAATTCTATGTCTGTACTGGAGTCATATCTTATTTATTTTAGCCAAAAAAAACGTTTGCCATAAAAACTCTAAAAATACTGACATTTTTATCGCGTCCCCTTCCATTCCATCTTAACGTGCACTTTAAGAACCGACTGATTATTCAAGCACGCGTCTTATAAATTAACTTAAATCTAAAACAAACACAACATCCAGCCCCCGTCCGTTAACTCGTCACTATGAAAGGGTAATCCCTCATTTCTCTAATAATGATTTTTCTAGCAAGGCTTAGAATCAAACACAGTGTCCTTAGCTCAGTAGTCAGAGACGCAACTGACTGAGCTAAGGAGTTGCACAATATTTACACCAATGAGTAGGATAGCATTTAGATGAAGTGACCAAAAATTGGCGTGGAGTTAGAGTGCGAAACAATTTAGACATAAAATATATCTCAATAGCCAATAGGTGTACATCTGGCTGGGGTTCGAATGCCGATAGCCCCGTCACCAGCAAACCAGTCAAAATGAGACTTAGACCCTTCAACTTGGTCCATGAGCTCACTGATGCGGTTTATGTGTACCCAAAAGTAAGTTTATATACGTAGCGTGAAGTAAAGTAAACCATACACTTGAAAATCCCTTCGTATAATTAAAATATAAAAAGGGGTAAAAATAACAAGCTGAAGTTAACTCTATTCAAATTTTTCAAAAGCCCTATGGAATAAATAGCTTTCATATAATCATTTTCTCAAGTTAAAATCAAACCTTGTAACCTTTCTAAAATATATTTTTTCTTAAATTGATCTTATTGTATTATGTCACCTCAACCCTCACTTCTGTAACCAGGAATAATAACTAATTGAACAAAGGGTGAAAACTTCTTAGAGTCTAATTAACGAGAGAATACTTTTTCTCCCCTAACTTATAATTTTCCAAGCAAAAAAAAAAGTTCCAATTAATGAATTCTCACTTATCTCGCTCTACTTCTTTTCTTTCTTGAAGAAATTGGCGCTCACGTGGAACGTTTCAGGTTTTTTTCGTTCTCTTCGGAATAGGGTTTTCTTAGATTACTATTGGCCCAAAACTTTTTGGTCTAGCTCCTCCTGCCAAACCCTTATTTTTAAAGAGGGAAGGTTAACTGCTGAATTGTCGCAGGAGGAATAAAAGGGTAAGAAATAGCAAAAGGTAGAGAAAATAAAGAAAATACTTCCCATTAGAGAAGTTAAAAAGATGAATGACACAAAAGATTTTCAAACTGCGACTGCTTTCCTTTTCAACGCCGATATAAACCACATATAGTGGCTTTGCTTTTATTGAAACAGAAACTTTTCTTTCTATTCCATTATTATTTTCCTTTTTTATGTACAAACGGGAGGAGGTTGAGGGGGTTAAACTTTTGTAAGCCTTTTGCGAAACCATTGCCCATTCGTACAGCTTTGATAAAGGCCAGTTGTTGAAAAAGAGCAAGAGATAAAAAGCGGTTAAAATCCATCAAATATTGATCAGCCCTTGTGCTCAACCTCTTAAGTTTAATTTATTAATGATAATGGTTTGTTTTAAAGTTGAAACTAATTTCTGATCAAACCACTATTTCATATTTGTTATATAAAAAAAATAACCACCATATTTCTTGCCTTTCACATTACACGGAATTCAAGTGTGCCTATTTCTTAGTCAAAGAAAAATTGGTATTTTTGTTTTGACGTCAGTTTCATCTGATATCTAGTTACAAGAAGTTCGGAGGCCCAGGCTCAAACCCAGCCTGAGTGAACTGATGTAATTTTTACTACATTGTTTTCCATACTCACTCCACACAAATTCAGGTACATTTCAACAAAAAATATATTTCTCATCCCTACTTTATTAGTGTAGTTAAACTATACACATATAGCATATATATATATACCATAAGAGTAGTAGCCTAAGACACGAATGTATAGCCAAGTTGAGGAAGACCAAACTAGTTAATTATCTCTTTAAATGAAAAAAACTCTATTTAGTAAGTCTACCTAATTAAAAACACGAATAATATGATATTGGAATTAATTAACAAATTCGTATAAAAAAGCTACCTTAATCATGTATTGCTTTTTGCATTTCTCTAAGACTCGACATCAAATTTTATGTATAAACCAACCATTCACCTATGGGAATATTATAGGGGGGGGCGGGGCCGTTCCCCCAATGTGCATCTTGTCTATGCCTATGCACGAAAGACAAGCAACAACATAGTTATGTAAGAATTCTTACTAAAGTCTACAACTTTTCTTTAATCCAACACCTCTTACAGCCCATTGGATATATCCTTAGCCTACACCAACTTAAAAAGACACAGGAAGAGATAAGTGAATTTTAATTAAATGTATTAGAACTCGCCTGGTGATGGGAAAGGAAATTTAGTTCGAACCCCTTCCCCCGTACCCACCCACGCCAACCCTTAGGGGGCGGCCAGACTGAGCGCGCGAGCGACTAAAATATAAAATAGAACACATGGATTCTAATGGGAGGTGGCCAGACTGGAGCGAGCGAGCGAGCGAGCGCGCGCGCTTGAAAGATAGAACTGTTTCTATTTTTCAAGCGCGCGCGCTCGACCCGGCACCGTCTAGTTTACAGGCGCTAGGCAATATTATTGTATGTTGGTTCATTGAGTGCTGGGAAACTTCTCATTTTGACATGATATTTGACTTTTTTCTATCAGTGATAGATTTAACACACTTTCAATTAATGGCCTAATTTAAATGGTAAGACCATAAATATATGTAAGCCCGATATGTTAAAATACTTCAATATTATAATCAAAGTAGGCCTTTACAAATAATAATCACCATTAGTTTGGAGAGTATGAAAAAACCACAACAATAAATAAGTTTTAAGAATCACCTTCAGTTCACTGAGCCTTCGAACCTTTATCTCCCAGTCAAAGCTATGGAGTGCAACGTACCATTCCGCCCCTGGTGCGGCTAATCTGATTTTAAAACACTTCAGTACATTAAAAATATTTGTTGTAAGAATTTTCGAGGAGCAGAGATGTAGCAAGTGTCTTTGACAGATACATCTTCTCTAATGAACTAGGGTCTGCTAATTACGCGCTCGCTCGCTCGCTCGCCAGTGTGGCCACCCAGTCGCTTGCGCGCTCGCTCGCACGCTTGTCAGTCTGGCCGAACCCAAGTACACACTAAGTGTTACTTGCATGGCTTCCCAATCCAAAGATAAGCAAGTGCCCCACATTTTTCTAACTCCGAGCTAACCCTTCCATTTGTATAATAGAATTAATTTGTTTCCACAACGTGTTTCAGTAGCCGTTCGGTTTATACACCTATGTACTAATTACGCTAATGTGTTAGGTTGAATGTAGAGAAAGTGAACCCACATTTGCGTGGAGGCAGGGTGCCCGTTGCTCTCACAACAGACTGGAATGTCGATGACGGGGAGGTTGTGGTTCAAATTCTGGCCTGGAATTCTGAGGCAAGTTTTACTTAAAGGTATACAAGCAAGTCTTGACTTGTTTAAAAAATAAATGTTTTTTTGTCAAATTACTATCTCTTTTATTTATATTAGTGGTATTCAACCTGGGGTAGGCCTACGCGTACACCTGGGGATAGAAGAAAACATCTTAGGGGATACATAAACTTCAATTAAATATTATGTCTACTACTTATAAAAGGAAGTGTTGGTCTATATGTGTGTTGCCTAATATTTCTGGAACTACTGAGTGCGATGCAGTTTTTAAAATACTAAGTAGATTTTTACCGGTAAGGTTTCAGGCTATTGATTAAACAAATTAAATCAAAGAAAATTGATGTTTTACAAGGAATTTTTTCTTAAAGTGTGTGCGTGATCAATGATAAAATCTCCTATTTAATGTATAATTAATTATTAACTGTAAAGCTTGATCACCAAATCCCAAAAGTGATTACAGAATACATTTCTATAGTAAATTTAAAGAGAAATAACATTTTAGTTTAGTTGGTTTTCAATTCAAAGATCCTTATAAAGGTTCGTTTATGTAGGCCTGCGTATGTTCGCTTATAACTAAAGAATTACTGATTACATTTGAATGCGGTATTTGTTTATATTATATATTGAATTATTCTAAAAAAATTATATGCCTTCAAGAAGCTGAACAGTGACTTTAAAAACAAGATAAGTGTTTATGTACATTGTGGAGTGGCAAAAGGGAGCACTGCCACAAATTAATCTACTCTTATGACTTCAGGAAATAATCAGACCCGACGATATAGATTCATCGATATGTTAGGAGATTCTGGATTCAAAAATCAACCAACAACTGCATGCAAATGTACAAACCAAACGAATGGTACACGATTCATAAGGGCTTTTGAATCGATCATTTTCGTGCATGCAGCAAATATTTGCCAAAAAGCGTTTAAAGATTTACGTCGACGGGTATGATGGATTTTCCAAATATTGTAGACGGCATCCCAACGATGGAGGGAGCTCGGCCATGATTCGTTCTTGAGTGTTGGAGAGATACAATTATCAGATGGTCCCACGAAACCCCGCCCTGTTTAGAGTTTTCGATTCCCACATTAATGTGTAGCTGTACAATATTATCCAATTTATCAATTATGTGTGTATTGTAAGTAAATAAATAAGGGCAATGATCAAGGGACGTTTAGCATTTACTTGAACAATGAGGAGGAACAATTTTTGTTAGGGTTATTCAAAATATTATGCATTTAGCTGTCCATCCAGAAAATAGACAACTGTCACTGAAGTCACTAACCCATGTAACACACTGTTAACAATCTTCTTCAAATAGTGCGCTGAGTATCCTTTTGAAAATACTCTTACTCACAATGAGGTTGCTTCATATAATGATTGGAAGAATTAAGGAATTCCAGTGTCTAAAGCAAGTTGTTTCTGTTGAGGAATCCTCCGGAGTAATGAGGGGTGATATCCTCAGCCGCATGTATACCCTACACCCAAAAAACACAGTGTGCTATTATTTGAGAATGCAGCTCCATGTCGTCAAAGGGCCAACTTCATTCGAAAACTTACGTGCCGTGAATGACGTAGTCCATGCATACTACCCATTAGTTTGCAAAGCACTGGACTCTCTGAGTATGATTCACACAAGAACAGTTGTTCAGTAAAATACACTTTGTTTCTCTTTTCTTCCACACTCAGATATTTGCTCTGAATCATTCACGGGATAGATCCTTTCGCAATTTGGCTTGTAAACAGGGAAAGCATGTAGGAAGATATTGAAGATAGAATCTGAACAGAATAATCTGTAGACAATTTGGCCTTCAATGAAGATATGTTTAATGAAGGTTAGACCAACCCAATCAAATTGTTAGGTCTCTCTGGACAAGAACGTGAAGAACTTGGGTCTTTTTATTCCTGCCAATTTGACGGATTTATACTATACATTAACTATTTAACAGAGACGACAAAGGATCGGCCATTTCTATTAAAAACTTTGATCAAAAACAAGCTTCTATTGAACAGAGAACAACTCAATTTACACATAAAGGTATTGTAGAGTATTCGAGATCTATTAGGAAAAGTGTTTTTTTTAGTAGTGCCTCAAGTTAATGGAAATACTTTCATAGTTAATTCATTCTTGGTTAAGCTCAGGTTTAAGGGATGTGCTGCCTTTGCAGTGGCTTAACCAGGTATAGTTACTATTTTGTAAAAGGGGGCGGAACAGCGTATACGATATTTAAACCACCTTTGCATTTTTCTAAGGAGCAAATTGCTGTGTGCAACATGTCGAAACAAGTTTTCACATCAAATTTACTAGAAAAATTATCTCATATTATGGAATGAGAGTACAAAGTGATATATGGCATCAAATTGAGGGTCTAAATAGAACTTTGAGATAACCCAGAGGCAACAATGAGCTCATACGTCACCATATTGTTTTCCGGAGACGTCCAACAAACTGTACCGGCATTTCCGAGAGTCGCTATAGCTGATGAGGTCTACTCCTGCCTGAACTGATCCTACATATGCCCAGGCTCTGTGAAACTTTCCTTGTCAACCAACATACTTATCTGCCTGCGCTAAGACAAAACACTAGACTAATTTATCTATCTACCTATGGCTGAAACTTGGTATTAAAGTCTTCGCGCAGTACGAAAGCGTTGTGTCCTTGAATAACTCCCAAAAATGCACCATGATCAAGGATATCCAAGAATAAGTCCATTTGATTTATCGCGATATACTTCTTCTGCAAAACAGACCTCTTTCATGGCTTCAGGAGCAAACTCCGAAAATGAATCTATTAGTAAAGTTAACGACTATTTAAGACCAGTACAAATCACCATCCTACACTCACATGTCCGTAGGCCCTATCCTGTCTAATTTTTCAATTCCCTTAATCCAATAGGTTTATCCATTCACGCTCTTTAATTAAAATTTAAACCCCCACCAATTTGCTGCGTAATTTGAACCCGCCTAAACTGTGTAGTGAGACCCGCTCACGGGTAAACAGTCTGCAATATTCAATCATAGAGGTGACTGTCATGAAAAGTTGCACTATGGAAAAATGGATGGTCATACCAAGAATACCCATGGTTCCATCAATTTCCTAATAAGATTCGTCATGTGATGACTATCAACATAACTCTAGGGAAAACCCTGAAGGTGGCAGGTGTTTTTCTACACGGCAGGTTTGTTTCACATGGACTACACTATATGTGGTATATTCCCATGATAGTTCTAGCAGCAATCTGTAAATTTTCACTCCTAATGACAAAATTACTTAAGTCATTTACAAAGAGGTCTTGCGCTAAATTTTTTTACTTAATTTCCTTCAGTTAATACAAATATTCTGTGTGGCTAAATCTTTAAAAAAAAATTACACTACATTGATTTTTCTTTATTCTGAAGATTAATCTGTTTAAACTTGAAAGTTTCCATCGTTGTAATTTTTACCAAATACATTGCGTGATTAATTCTTTGTGTTGGAAGGTATAAACTCTGGAATTAAAAATGGTATTGTTTTAATGAACATATTTTTAAAACTAACATTAACGCGAACAAAGTTGATGGGAAAAACTAGTAAGTTACATTATTTCTTTAGTACCTTCGTTGACCTCGGTGGTCTTGGG
>CABFOW010000270.1:165432-191026 GCA_902141385.1 Timema californicum
TCTTGGGGTAAAGTTCTTGCCTCAGGACTCGATGTTTGAGTGTTCAAACCCAGCTGGGGTTGACGGACTTTTCTTGAGCGATCAAAACCCGTTGCACAACTTCCTTCGGAAGGAAAGTAAAATAATCGGTCACATGTTGATTGTAGCATGTAAATGAACCTTGAAAGGTATGGGGAAATACCTTGCCTGGCAAAATTGGTAGACTATTTCACGCTCGCTCATAGAAACTCTCGTGTGCTGATATAGGTTAATCAGTCAATTCAAAAAGTGCACATTAAATACTTCAAATAAATTTAAAGAATCAGTACCATATTTTACATTTTAATTGCTATAATACATAATTAATGTATTTATTGAAGCTTATTCAAAATTTAGTGGTAAATAATTAAAACTTCAATAAATAAGCCCATGGTAGTATTTTCAACAGACCTATAGTGATGAGAATATTAGAGAATGCCTCAAACTATATTAATATTAGAGAAAAAGTTTTCTAATCAAAAGAGTATAAATGAAATAAATAAATATATATAAAATAAAATGTTAAAATAACTAAATACTGGATTATACACCCTTAAATTGTTTCGACTGCCATCCGCGCAAACGTGGGCGTATTTCCTATAAATATTACATTTATCATACACACCCAAAATATAAGTGTAAATATGCAGATAGCCCACCCGGGTGGTAGGTCACGACGCACTAATAAAACAATCACCCAATATTTGAGCTGGATATAGTCTCGTGTTGCTCTGAGCTACATAAAGTGTAAGAGAATAGAAGCACAAGATTAACAAACAGCTAGCTACTGGAAGCTGTGAGCTGGACCATTTTCTTCTCTCTTTCAGCCGTACACTTTCTTCCACCTCTTTTACTACCCTCTCTTCACATAGACCTTAAAAAAACCATCAGCGTTAATTAATTACAACTCTATTATACAAAGTCTTCCCGTCGTGTTAAATACAAACTTCTAAACCCACACCGCTGCCCTTTTTTAACACCATCTCACCAGTCAAAGTCAAAAACACTTTTATTTTTTAACGAACTAACTAGGGTTTACCACCTTTTTCAAATGCCAATTTTTCTCTTGTTTAACACTACTCGCCAACTTTTCATTTCTTTTTGATTTTCAAGTTTATTTCCCCAAGCAAAGACATGAACTTTGTGTGTGTTTATAAATAACCGACTTTATGTGGATTTTAAAAGCTACCTTTTTTTTTCTTTCTATATAGTCGCATGATATCCCACAAATAAGGAAAATGTGTAAAAATGTTGAGACCAAACGTGTAAACGAGGGCTTGGGTCAGTTATTCCATTGATCACGCGGTCTCACCTTTTTTCTTTATTTTTTTCCAACTCTCTTTCATCCTGCTTTTCTTACGCTTATTTTTGCGTTGTATGTTAAATCATAATAGGCTACATCACCCTAATTGGGAGGTGATACTGCACACCTTTTAAAGGAAAAAGAAATTAAAATACTTTGAAGTTTGTAATTACCATTTAACTTTTTAATTTTTGCTGCGTGTCTTTCAAAATGAGACGCCTGTTTTGCTTCATACACTCAAGGCTTGTGGGTTCCTTATGAAAATGAATGAATGGATTACATATTTGGGTTGTCCCTAAATTTGAGTTTTATTTAAGTCTCTTATGTTACGATTTTATTTTATTCCTGATACTCTATTAAGGAAATATTTAAATATTTTAAATAGAAAATAATTGTGTTGTACAAGAAATGTGTTTTAGTAAAAATACACGCGGTAGATTACTGCTGAACTAGGTGGTCTTGGGGTATAGTTCTCGCCTCAAGAATCGATGTTCGTAGGTTCACATCCAGCCCAGATCAATGGATTTTTCTCGATCGATCAAAGTCCGTAGCACAACTTCCCTTTAAGCGAAAACGAAGCCAATTGTCTCATCTCGATTGTGGTATGTAAAATATCTCTCGAGGCTATGTGAAAGTATCTTTCCGGTAAAATTGATGGGCTCTTACACGCTCGCTCGTAGAATTTACTCTTTCCCCGGGTAAGTGTTGGGGGTTAGCATCAGGAAAGACATCCTGCTGTAAAACAGGTCCACATGCCAAAACAAATATGGCAAATTCTTGTGACTTGACACAAGATTAAAAAGGTCGACCCCACATGAAAGGGATAAGATGTAGAAAAATAAAAATGATTTACGATAGTTTATTATTCGGTTCAGTTAAGAAATTCATTTGAAAAAATGTAATTCTTTTAAATGCTTTAAAATAATATATACAATTAAAAGGGCTATTAATTGCCTAATATAAACGGTAGGGGTGAGGAAAGTATTTTGAGAAACTATACACAGAAATAAGCAGAATGGGCACTGTTTTTGACCCCAAACTACCGCCAATATTTTTCACAGAAGGTGGATTAGGCGTTGCTAGGAATTGTTTTCTGAAAGGCCTTTTTCCCTATCAGAAATCTATTATATAGTATGATATTGGTAGGGGAAAAGAAGACCTTTCAGAGAGTAGTTCCTACCGTGAATGGAGTATACCTTGGAGTAGGATTTCCTTTCCAAAGTGGAATGGGCACTGCTACCTTGCAGAACAATTTCATTCACAAGATGGATTAGTACAGCTAGTTTGTAGTACAATTTCCCTTCCAAGATAGATTGAACCCAACCTAACCTAGGCTAGCCTTACAAAACCCAATTTTGATCTTCCTATCACTAAGAAATAATATTAGCAAGGATATATTGTATTGATTAGATAATGTTAAGCTGGATGGCTGATATATAATATATTGAATGTACTGAAGACTGCTGACCGTAGACCTTTTCCGAAAATGTTGAAAAAGATGCTCACTTTACTTACTATAGAGTTCCCATACACTATTAATAATAAGTGTATATTAATATATATATATAGTACTGTGATTTAAAAGGGCAAATCTATTTTAGGCATGGTAAAAAGTATTTGTATGATGGTCAATCAATTTCTTAAAGCCCCCACTCCTCCCTTACTGTACCACCATACTCCAACTTAGAACAAAACAAAAACAGAGAAGCGAAATAGTTCACTCGAAAGATTCCTTTTTCTGATTCTTGTTGTAAACCTCTACCGACCATTGTTACCGTCTTAATTGTTGAATTACAAAGCTCTCGTTGGTCGCACTTCTTGTAGCTTTAAATAAACCTGACATGGTTTGAGCTGCCTCCTGTTAAAACGACGTCAACCGTGAACTGACCTGACAACGCTTTCAGCTCAAGATCACATTTTGTTGGGTCTTGTGTAGAGGGCAATTTATAAATACCTTTTTTTTTCAACCACTTCTTAATACCTGTTCGTGCTACACGCGAATATGTTAACTAAGTGAATGAAAATAAAATAAGGATGTATAGTTTAAAATAAATGTATCAGAATTTGAGTGAGGGGTGAATGGAAAAACCTTTATAAAAAATACCTTCCGTACACCCTACTAGACCCAAACCCCAAACTCTCTAACGCCAGCGAACCAGACTAAATAAGTTTGGCATTTAGCGTGAATGCCTACAGGAACGAGTATCGATAAAAAATTATTTAAACCCATGCCTTAAGGCCAGTACACACATAACTTTTAAGCTAAGCTAAGATTTGCTCTGCTAACTGTTTAGAAAAATAGCGGATTATATATTTAAATGTGCTGGTTCACACAGAAAGCTAAGCTAAGCTAAACTAAGCTAAGCTAAACTAAGCTAAGCTAAACTAAGCTAAGCTATGTTTTTTTCGATTACTGGCCGGTCGATTTTTCCATCTCCCATCTTGAGCCATCATACGTTGCGCATGCGCCTAACTCAGCTTGGGTTTTGTGATGAACAGATGCAGGGCTGGTTGGTTAAAATAACTAAAAGTGTTGAAGTTTTCAATTTGTTTCGCGTGTATTTAATTAATATTAACACAGCTTAGCTTATTCTAGAACAGTGCGTGTTATATTACTTGGCCAGTCCCCTTTTTAACACCCAGAAAATGGGCTATGATCAGGGCCCGGAATTCGATTACCTAAAAATTATCAAAAGATGACCTAATAATTCAATAAATGACATAAAATCTAGAAAAAAATTCCTAATGAATGCTCACGACTAAATCAAACACGTGCTTTGCAAATGGTAAATGAAAATATACATGCAATAAAAGGTCTTTGAGAACTAAATTATTGCATTCTGCTAAATGTAAATGTTGATTTATATATTTAGTTCGGATGTAATAGCTATCCCCTCCCAATGTAGTACTCTCCATCTTAGAGTTGTGCTGACGGCCGGGGATCAATCCTCGGTCGCGGCAAAGATTTATCTGATTACCAAACCCTTCCTTCACCTCTGACAAGACATCTTGTGAATGTGGGGAATGCCAGGCCTCCACCATGGTTCGGATTCCACGTTAAACTGTAGGTCCTTCATTTCATCTCACAATCACCCTACCATTACACATTAGCGTAAGTGCGTATAACCCGAACGGGTAGTAAGACGCGGTGCTAATAATAATAATAATCCATCTTAGTTGCAGTGTATCACCAGAAATGTATACTTTACAATCAATATTTTATTTATTTAGCACTGCTTCTTACTACAGACTCGGGATATACGCTTAAGTATTAATTAAGCTAGTGGGTTAGGGATTGGAAAGGTTTAATTTAGAGGAAGTGATCCTACATTTGCGTGGAGGGAGAGTGGAAAACCATTAAAAAATACCTCCAGTCACTCGACCGAGATTCGAACCTTAATCTTCCCGTCCTCGGCAGTCTAGCTCAACATGAAACTAGCGTGCTAGCTAACTAAGCCACATAGGTCACTTAAGAGGATTGTTCATTGGAAGTTTATTGGAGATATTACCTTCACGTTTCGACATCTGTTTGTTAAAAATGTACTTATGAATATCTATATCTTTATAAAATATTAATGGACTAATAGACTATTAATTTAATATACATAATTATTTAACATAAATACCTAAAATTGACAAAATGACTCAAACCAATAAAAAAGTCTCTGAAAATCCTAAATTAAAAAATCGTGACCAATAAAAAAACATTTCTACAACCAAGTTATCATGAACAGAATGTTCACATGAGCATTGTCTCTGATGTAAGCAAAAAATACATATCATCAACATTTGTAATTAGATAACATGGTGAACCCTTTTACAAATGGCAGATTGATTCACCAACAACATCAGAGGTCAAACCGTGGTATATTTGTCTTGTTTTCAATCAATTTGAGGTGTGATGGAAGACCAAGCGGGGGAAAAAAACTGTTTTTTGCAGTTTTTATGATAAAACCTTGTGTGCGCTAAAATAAATACAATATTGCTTCATTACAAACATATAACTTAATTTTATTCAAATGGTAACCTCAAAATTTCTTGAATATCGGTTAAGGATGGCCCGAAATTTAATAACGTTTTCTCTTCATTTAAAAAGTTTGTTAGATAATGCCGCTATATTCATTAAATATATTATTATTATTATTATTAGCACCGTGTCTTACTACCCGTTCGGGTTATACGCACTTACGCTAATGTGTAATGATAGGGTGATTGTGAGATAAAATGAAGGACCTACAGTTCGCGGGATACGAAACACGGTGGAGGCCTGGCATTCCTCACATTCACAAAATGTCTTGTCAGAGGTGAAGGAAGGGTTTGCTAATCAGATAAATCTGTGCCGGAACCGAGGATTGAATCTCGGACCCCAGCACAGAAGTCCGACACCTTAACCCTAGACCACCAAGTCACCATTAAAGATATTCAACCATATTTTTGATCAACACGAGAAGAAATTTTGACTTTATATTTGTACTAGAACAATATTTTTTCAGTTTGGCAAACAAAACAAGTTTTACTATAAAAACTGCAAAAACACTGGCTTTTTCTCGACCAATCGGCCACAGGAACGGTTCATTTGTATTGAGAGAACAAGAAACTTAAGTGACATCTTCAATTCACATGACTTAACGTATGACTAATAATAATAATCCAGAGGTCCCGGGCTCGATTCCCAGTGGCACCATAGGTATTCCCCCTCACCCCCACCCAGGTGAATTATTCTCATTGTTGCCATAAACTGGTTAATTAGGCTTAATTTAAGTTTAAGACGTCTTCTGGTACCAAATAATCATAATCATCTCATCATGATAAAATAGCCCCAACTCATCGTGTCTTAACCTTCGAAAACCGTTTCATATCCGCTACTGTCAGTAAAAGACCAGGAATATCCAGCCGACAAACCCTGGAAGAGGGGAAGGGGGAAGAAAAAAAGGCGTTTACTATTAAACTTTTCCCGTGATCCCTAGAGTTTTTGCCGTTTTTATAGCAAAATATACGTATGGCCAAACAAATCAAGCATTGCTATACTACAGACAGAGTGTTTAATTTTCTTCACATGGTGATATCAACAGTTGTTGAATATCTGTCATGAGCATTGTGGTATTAAATGACAAACTTTTTAAATGAATAAAAAAAGTTGTCATTAAATTCCAGAACACCCTTGACAGATATTCAAGAATTGACCATGTGAAGAAAATTGACCTCTATATTTCTATTGAAGAAATACTTGATCTATTTTGACCAAAAAAAGTTCTTATATACAAACAGCAAAAAACACGTTTTCTCGCTTCCACTACACCCTCATCATAAATCGTACGGTATGTCCACTAATTTAAGGACACGATATGAAGAAGATATTATTAAAAAAACAAAACTCCTTTGCATGCACATGAATAAAGTCAAAACGGACAATCACAGCTATGAGATTCTTGCCCCTCCCCGGCGGGGATCCGAACGAATCTTGGCGACCTATCGGGTCAAAGCCATTAGCGCAGAGCCAGCTCTACCAGCATAATGCTCAGTTCCCGTGCCCCATTGTCTCTCACTGAAACTCCTGAAGCGTGGATGGTCACTTCCAACTTTAGTTGATGCCTAATGCACCATTGTTTCAAAACAATCCATACTTTCTTCTTAGTTTATTTGGTGGAAAACTATTTAAAAAAACAACAACGCACGTTCAGTCACGCATTGTCTGCGGTGTTAGGTTGCAGTCAATAGGGGTTGACCTCTTTTGATTCTAGATTTTACATCTACATTTTAAATACAAGTTCAAATATGATAGCACCATATGAGAAGTCCAATTTTAATAGGAGGAACTAACCTTTTCTTAAAGCTAGAATTGTTACTTATATCTACTTTCAATTATTCAATCATTATTATTAACACCACATCTTACTACCCGTTCAGGTTATACTCACTTACGCTAATGTGTAATGGTAGGGTGATTGTGAGATGAAATGAAGGACCTACAGTTTAACGTGGAATCCGAACCACGGCGGAGTCCTGGCATTCCCCACATTCACGAAATGTCTTGTCAGAGGTGAAGGAAGGGTTTGGTAATCATATAAATCTATGCCGGGACCGAGGATTGAACCCCGGATCCCCAGCACAGAAGTCCGACACCTTACCCCTAGACCACCAGGTCACCTAATTATTCAATCGTTAGGTCATATTATCTGTAGCTGTTACAATTTACATTTTCTTTAATACTTAAATAACTAGTAAAGAAAATGTTGTATTTATGTTGAACATAAAATATGTATATTTCTTATAAGGTTAAAAATAATATTTAATTAAAAATTAAATACTATTCTACTTTTTTTTTCTAGTCATGAGATTTCAAACTATTTCATTACTCTTTTGTCCTTTTCTTACTAGACAAGCATGGAGCTTCGTTGAAAACGAGAGAGGGAAAATAACATAGGAGGGTGCAGTTTCAAATGTCCTAGAACCTTTATAATGACGGAATAGTTTCTCAAAATGTATCCAACGGCTCAACCTCGTCGGGCATTTCAATATGATTTAGATTATGCTTATATATAACTATCAATCCCGCACGGTATTGCCCATGACCCACTGTGGTATACAAATTATATTAGCCCCCTACCTCTCATGGTGACCGTATCTCTGAAACGTAATTCTAAAGCAGATAAAAAATATTTTCTTAAAAAATTTGTTAAAAATAGCTTAATTATATGATACGGTTAACGCGTGATTTCCATCACGTGTGACATCGGATCGCATAACCCATGTATCCAAAATAGTATTTTTTTCGCCCCAGCTACGAATTGAGAACCAGAATATGTAAACATTTTGTACAGGGATAGACAGTAAACATCAATGTTTTCAAAACATCGCTGATGAAAATTTGATGTTTGATTTGTTTACCGTCAATATATGTTGGTCGATTAAAGATGCCCGCGACACCGGTATATTTATATGTTTATTTAGAAATAGTACTTATTTTTATTTGATACGTATTTTATGAATGCAATTTTCTTGAATTGCTATTGAAGTTTCGGATTAATTTTATTAAATAATCAGTTCATTAGCACTTGTTTCCTCTATTTGAAAAAAACCAAATTACCAATGGTTTGTGTTTCTTAAAATCGATGTTTTGTTGACTATTTTCTCTTTCGCGTAGGTGATTTTTTTTACCACCCTGGTTTTACTAACCGTTAGGGTTTTGTGTGTGTGTATATATATATATATATATAGTATAATAATTACGCTGATGTGTTTGGTGGGAGGAAGGTTGACTTTAGAGGAATTGTATCTGCACTTACTCGGAGAAAGAGAGAGAGAGAGAGAGAGAGAGTGGAAAACCATTTAGGAATAAAGCACCCTCAGTTTACTCAACAGGAATTCGAGTATCGATCTCTCCATTATCGTCAGTACAATTTATTAAGATAGTGAAGCCTTAGCTCATACTGCCACTGAGCCAGGTTTCATCAATGTAACATTATTGACATGGACATCGATATTTTGCCAACGATGTTTTTTCTCTCATCGATGTTACATTATTGATATTTTTCCGACGATGCTATCTGTCTCATCGGTGTTAAATTATAGATATTTTCCGACGATGCTTTTCCTCTCATCGATGTTACATTATGGATATTTTTCCGATGATGCTTTTTCTCTCATTGATATTTTTCCGACGATACTTTTTCTCTCATCAATGTTACATTATTGATATTTTTCCAAAGATGCTTTTTCTCTCATCAATGTCACATTATTGATATTTTTCCAAAGATATTTTTTCTCTCATCGATGTTACATTATTGATATTTTTCCAACGATGCTTTTTTTTACTCATCGATGTTAAATTTTTTGTTTTCACTCGATGCCCGTCCTTAAATTGCTTTTGGACCTGGATTTTCCCGCGAGAAGTAGTAAAGACAAGAGGAAGGAGACAGAAGGCAAGAAAGGAATGGTCGGAATGCATGTGATCTTTGTGTGTCCCCCAGTGGGGGGGAAGGGGTACACCTTATTGTTGAAGATAATGTACCAACATGACGTGGCAGGCCCTTGGTGTGCATTGTCCTTGCAAGCTACCACTGAGAGACCACATTTAATATTCTGCTACCAACTTGTTGAACAGCACAAAGCAACTTCACTCGAAATATAACAAAGTCAGTAAATATCTAGAAATAGTGGCCTGTATGATTAACAATGGTAACTGTCTGGAACAGTGTTTAATGTTCATTTAAATAGTCTCTACATAATTTGATGTTTCGTTTAGTTTGATGTAGGGCTGCAATCGGGGCATAGATTTCTACCAGCCCATAAAAGTTGGGCTACGGGACCCAAAAGCTTATAACTTAGCTAGACCACGATCACTAACCGGGAGGATTATCGTCATAGCTTAGTTGGGCCATGTTCACTGACTAGGAGGACTATAAGGGGACGGCCAGACTGGGCGAGCGAGCGACTAAAATATAAAAGAGAACACATTGGTTGTAATGGGAGGTGGCCAGACTGGAGCGAGCGCGCTTGAAAGAGAGAACTGGTTCCACTTTTCAAGAGCGCGCGCTAGACCCTGAACAGTCTAGTTTACAGGCGCTAGGCTATATTATTGTATGTTGGTTCATTGAGTGCTAGGAAAACTTCTCAATTCGACATTTTTAATACTATCGATAGGCTTAGAACACTTGCTATTAATGGCCTAATTTAATTGGTAAGATCATAAACCATACCTATATATATGTGAGTTTATGTATAGAACTAATATGTTAAAATACTTCAACATTATCAATGTAGGTCTTTACAAATAAGAATCATCATTAGCGTGGAAAGAGGAAGGGAAAATCACAACAATAAATCACTGGTCAAAAACCACCCTCAAGTCATTGAGCCAGATTCGAACCTTTGCCTCCTTGTCAACAATTATCGAGAGCAGATAAAGAACCTAAGAGTAGATATGAATCCGGCCCCACATTTTTTTGGCCTTATATTAGGTTTGTTTTGGTTGGACTAGGTTAGGTTGGATAAGCTAAGTTAAATTAACTTGGCATTTTGTTGTAACTTACTATCCATAACTTTCTGTTTTTTTTACTCAGATTGAGAAAACATTTACAATCATTCTAGATGGAGTGCCCATACAAATGGAGCTGAGTTAGTGCACCAGCGCGCCTTGTTTACAGTTGCCAAGAAGGAACTCATGGCCCAATTTTTTTTTAGAACCGCGTCTTACTACCCGTTCGGGCTATACGCTTAAGTACTAATTACCCTAATGGATTAGAAGTGGGAAGGTTGAATTTAGAGAAAAAGAACCCGCATATGCATGAAGGGAGAGTTAAAAACCATTTAGGAAAAACCACCCCCCGTTCACCCGACCGAGATTCGAACTTCAATCTCCCCGTCCTTGGCAGTTGAGCTCAACACGCCTAGCGCGTTAGCCAACTACGACACCAAGGCGGGTTATCCCAACTTAATTAATCCCATTTTTACACAACTTTTCTTCACATAGTAATATCAACAGTTGTTGAATATCTGTCATGAGCGTAGCAGCATTAGATGACAAAACCTTTTACAAATTCCAGGACAACCTCAGCAGATATTCAACAACAACTCTTTAGACCCACCTCGTTGGCGTAGTTAGCTAACGCGCTGGTTTTGTGTTGAGCTAGACTGCCAAAGACCGGTAGATCAAGGTTCAAATCTCGGTCGGATGAACTGAGTCTTTTCCTAAATGGTTTTCCACTCTCCCACCACGCAAATGTGGGTTAACTTCCTCTAAATTCAACTTTCCCAATTCCTACGCCATTGGCGTAATTAGTACTTAAGCGTATAGCCCGCACGGGTAATAAGATATAATGCTAAATAGAAAAATAAAAAAACAAAAGTTGATGTCACCTTGTGAATAAAATTAAACTCATTGTTTTTACTGAAGCACTATTTGATTTATTTTGACAAAAACATGTTTTGGTATAAAAACTGCTTATACACTGCCCTTTAATCGCTTTCCCTATCTGATTTATGTCAGGTACTCAGAAGAGCTCGAATCCCTCTTCTGTCCCCCAAACTTCTTTCGAGCGGCCTTGGTCTTTGCTTGCCCATCACGCCTGGATGTTTTTGAACTAACCCTTTAAATTCTGTTGAATAATATATTTTGTTTCAACTGTCGTGGAGTAGATCAACTTTTCTAGTCACTATTAAATAATGTTTACCAAAGTGAGTTTATTCTAACTTTCATATATATACAGTTCTTGTGTTAAGATGGCGTATCTATAGTTTACTTGAATTTTTTGTAAAATTAAAAATAAATGCGATAGTGTTGATTTGACCAAATTGTAATTATATATTATATTCATGGCTAAAGAAAATAATGCCACAGTGTAGAAAGAAACGACCAACAAATCAAAGGAAAAACTTATATCACAGCCTGTACGATTGCGCTATCAATCGTTATTTGCACCATGAAGTTTATCTTCTTTCTCCAAGAAACGTTTTTCCTAAAAACTCAATGTATCTAGTTTCTTCGATCAACAAATTGATATTGCTAATAAATAACAAAATCTTAACAAAACCTAAACATAATAATATAAGTAATAACATTAAGATATTAGTTGGCAATCATTATACCACTGGATAGTGGATGATGCGAATGGGTAGTAAGACGTGGTGCAAAAAAAAAGATAATAGATAGTCATAAAGCGCTAAGCTGTCAGTAGGAAAAATGCTTACCAGACCAGTTGCACTGGGAATGTTAGTTTTTTTAAACTAATAGTGTTCTTTCAATAAGATTTTGTTCAACTCGAACTATCGAGATTATGCTTTATTATACTTATTATTAGAATCCAGACTTTGATGTCATAAATATAATCAAAAGTGACTTTTAACGTACCCAAAAAATATGTTCACGATTCTATGGTTTTTTATAAATGATAAATCAAAAGCGATTGAATGTATTCACGAAATAGTATACGCATCAGGTTCCGGATTACCTGTCAACATTTCTAGATATCGATGAATTACGGAGTTCAGATTATTTCAGTAGTTTCTCTCGACTCATAAACAGTGTAAAATAAACGGTAATTGAACTAGAAAATGTTCGACATCGTAGGGATTCATTCTAAAAAAATGTAACTTTCATCTTATACTTCCTAAAACAAGGAATGCTGATTTTTTTAAATTGTAAAATCTGGAGGTTGAGATTTCTTCGACTTGTTCTTTCCTAAACACATTAATTTAAGCACTGATTCTTACTACCCGTAAGGGATGTGCGCATATGTACTAATTATGCTAATGTGTTAGAGATGAGGAAGGTTGCATCTAGAGGAAGGTTTCCTAGAATTTCTTGGAAGGAGTGCAGAAAACCACCATCAGTACAACCAACAGGGATTCAAACCCCAGCATCTCCTTCATAGGAAGTCTAGTATATTCTGAAATGTATGCCATGTACCATGCGTTTACCGAAGCAGGTTTAAACACAATTCAAATCATGAGGTTCACTGGAAAAAAAAGTTTGAATCATGTCAGCCTTATATTTACTATCATAAGTATCAGCCAACAACTGCAAATATCCTGACAAAATATTCTCACATGCTATATCACGTGATCTCAAGTTAGACACATTTGACAAACTCTCTCAATACATCTCTATCTCAACTTTTGACCACATTTTGGTCGAGAAGACGACTCCATACAAAAACTTGTCTCTATAGAGCTGAAAACAAGGATTTACAACAGAGCAATAGTGTTGTCTATCACTGGAAGATCTTTATGAGGGACTTTTACAACAGAGTTACACACACACACACACACTCACCAAGGCCTTTTTTACAATCAGAAGCTGCCGAACAAAGCTCACAAGATGTTATCTGAATTGTACAAGAATTCTACTCTAAAAGGGAGGAAAGACCGGCTCGTTTAGCAGCATGGATCTTTTTTTCTTTTTTCAGAGCAGGATAAGCTACAAGAACATTTAACAAAAAAATATTTTTTTTCTATATAACAGAATATCATTAAAACTCTTAGAAAGTTACAGACGTTAGTTATACTCTTACTTTGGAAATGGTATACTAAGTGTATGGTTTACAATTGTATTTTCAAGCTCTTAACACATCTGAATTATTTGGTTTTCTCAAATTACAGTGAAGGCTCCTGGTGTCTTGCGTGTGCCCATTCAATGCCTCAAGAACGGATTGGAACTATAGTATGATTTTGGTAGGAAAGGACATTATAAGTTTGATATTAAAACTACTAAAACCATTTTTATATATTCATAAATCAAGTAATTCTACAGTATCCTCATGGCTTCTTTGGTGCTGATTGACAGCTCTGTAAAGTGGTCAGGGTTTTAGGCCCTTAGCTCTCAACCATTTCATTTATAAAATTATATTAGTTTGCCTTTGTTTACACATTAATACGTTCAAGATACTGAGAGTACTAAACTGATAAATACATTTTTCATTTCCCATTCGTATAGGCCTAATTTAATTCTTTTTATTAATATCCAATGGTTAATTAAAAGAAAGTGTGGGGTTTTATGGTAATTATAAGTTATGTACATCATAACCAAAGTTGTAAGCAATATATTTTTTAAATTTAAATTCTTTAACTTTATTTTCAGGCCTTTAAACTTTTAATCTAATAGTTTTTCATTATTTAAAGTTTTTGTTGGAATTATAGAGTAATCACAATTTATTACTTTTACTTTTCATTTTAAGCATCGTGCAATGTATTAATAGCTGAACCCGGTAGCTGTGAGATGCACCTGTGGTTTGCACGTGTGGTTTCTCAGGGCGGGGGGAGGTTTTGGCGCGGACTCCTGGCCAATCAGCATATTTGATTTAGCGTCTGTGTTTGACACTATGTGGAAGGAAAATGTCAGACACGACACTGGTCTGTTAGCACGCAAACAAATAAGACCTGTATTCAAAAAATATTTTTCGTAACGTGGGCAGATAGGGTTTCGAGATGGGTGGAAAAAGATGTAGACCAGGTGGCTAAATGACCACTACCTTAAATAACTCTCCGTATTCATGTCATAAATAATTTGTTTCTCTGCATTAAGTAACCCGTTGTACAAAATGTATAATATTTATTTAAAATAAAACTTCAAATTCTACGCTAAATAGTACCTCTTTAATCGGCTGTGTACATCAACCCCCACCATTATCTGTATAGCCCCGAGATGCTCTACTGGAACCTACTGACTGCCGTGGACGACACCGTATGACGAAGAGGAGCATGATAGGATTGGCGACTAGTTACAAATGGCGCCCAACGATGGGGATGGTTACCAAACCACAGCGGGCGACTAGTTACAGCTCAGAGCTGACAGTTGACAGCTTTGAAAAGTTACCAGACCTGCAAAATCACGTGTTTAGCAGCTGTCACTTCTATCAGTCAAAATTTAGATATATACCTAAATGTTGACTGTCAAAAGTCAGCTGTGAGCTGTCAGTCAGCACCAAAAAAGCCATGGGACCACTGTACATCCAGCTGTCACTTTTGATAGATATTATAAATACCTATAGAATAACATAAATAATATAGTAAAATGTTATCATTGTTGCCCGCATAGAAATATGTTTTAATTTTCTCTACTGTTCTTCCAACAAAAATCAGGGTATAGCTACACTTTTGCACTCATACACTCAAGCGATGTTTTCGTACTCAAGACAGTAGAAAAACATGTACGGAAATAATTATGGCTACTATCACAATATATAAAATTACATAGATAATAAATTGATATACTCTCATTGACTCATAAATTAAGGTGACCATTCGTCCCCGATTTTTGGGGACAGACCCCGCAAAAGGTTTTATGTCCTGGGCTGATTAAGTGTCCGATTTTATCCCTGATTATTTTTAGATAAATTAATGCCATCGCAAGTATCTTATTTTCAAAATAATCTAGGTTATGTCAAAATAATTATTCTTTACCTATTACATTGTAATAATTCAAATATTCAGTGCGTAGGCTAGATCACTACTTTCATATACCTATCACTTTAATTATAAATTTTATAACCACAATACCTTGACACTATCCAATAACACAAATATAAAACACATTACTATATAGTGTATGCAGTCTACTATTAAAAGTAACTAGATACGCCAGCTCTAAACGGCGAATTTAGAGTGTATATCACAAAAAATGCAGATAAAAACATGGTCAAATTCTCGTAATTAGAAGTAGCTCTAAACGTGAGCAGAAACAAAAATGACCCGCTTTGATCCACATGTTCTAACGTGCTACTCTTGCAGTAGACTAGACTGCCGATAACGGGGATACTAAGGTTCGAATCTCGGTTGGGTGTATTAGGGTGATTTTCCAAAATTGTTTTCCATTCTCCCCCCACGCAAATGTGAGCTCACTTCCTCTAAATATAGCCTTCCTAATTCATAAAACCATTAGCGTAATTAGTATATAGGCTTATAAACCAAACAGATAGTAAGACGTGATGCTAAAAAAAAGTTTCTTTGGACTTCTATCATTTAATGAAACCGATTTTATTTGCCATTATGACAGACTTTTTCTTCTTCACATCTCTTTAACAGAAAATGTTATACATTTACTCTATATCAATTCAAATTTATAATAATGTTTGGTTCAGTAATTATTACCTCAGCTCATGGGCTGAGATCAAAGCGGATATAAAATATAGGGAAAATGGCATGGCGTAGGCGTGAAACGAGTCGAGTGGTAGAAAAACTCTACGCCACCACTTTGGTTTGATAATAAAAAATACACCCACATCAGTGGGCACGCAGGCTATATGCTAGGCTCATCAACTCTAGTTTGCAATTGATGGGGTATTTGGGGCTCAAATCCCGACCGGGTGTATATTGGTGGGCACGCGGAATAAGCGTCAGTTTGAAATAGTAATATTTTTCTTCAATGAGGAGTTATGGATTCGAATACTAGTAGTGTTTACTGAAGATATTTTTAATATATAATTTCTCACTCTCCCTTAGCGAAAATGTGGATACATTTCCTAGAACTGATTAAGGTTGAATTTAAATGAACAGTATCCGCATTTGTGTTAACGGGGATTGAAATACCTTTTAGAAAAAAACTTCCAGTACACCCAGCCGGGATTTGAACCCTGATTTCACCGTCATCGGGAGTCGATTACATTGCATGGGTGCGTATTAGACCATTCGACCACCGATGCGTGTTTTTATAATATATTAGCCAATAATAATTTTGGATTTAAACCTTTTTGTAAACGTTGGCTTCTTTACATATTTTTGTATGAACTGTAAAATGCAGTGGTGGAGCGTGATCTGTCTTTTTGGTGGGGCTAGGTCAAATTTTACCGGTAATTACTTTTTCTGACCACGTGTTAACATATTAAATTAAATTCATACAAGTTTTCCTGATTTTTAATAATCACTGCAATTACAAAATCACTAAACAAATATACAAACAGAAAGAATAAAATAATACCAGTTTTGAATTAAACATACCAAGTGATGACATTACTTGTACAAACGTTGGGCACGTCTGTCTCTTAGTGCCAATTCATGAGTACCACATTATTTTAAGAATTGTATTAATCTGTATAGTATATTATATAGGCCTAGTATTTTGACACATGTTCAATGTGTTTTTGTACTGAAACTCTGACAGTGGAATCTATCTGTGATGCGATATTTACTGCTACAAATGTTTTAAACTCACATCTATTTTCTAAATTGCGTATAGCCTGAACGGGTAGTAAGACGCGGTGTTAATAATAGTAATAATATTTTCTAAATGAATTGCACAGTCTTCGTGTTTTATTAATTCTTTCACTCAAATGCATAAGAGCTTCACAGCTTACCACTCCCCTCACCCCCAAATAATAAACAATAAAAACAAAATAAGCTCTGTTTTTCTTCACTCACAGTTAACCAAGATTTTTTTTACCAAACTAAACATTAGAAAAAGTTATTTTTTCCCCCTTGCCATCCACATGCATACATGCAAATTCATTAGGCTAATGTGTATTCCCAATAGTTTGATTAAAGTTTTTCTTGCAGCCTTTATGAAAATAACGGAGTTTTTAATAAATAATTTATTTTATTCATTTTAACCTATCACTTTCTTTCGTCACCTTACTTTTTGGCTCTTAATGCACCTTAAAACAGAGACACATAGATGTCTTATTTTTTGGCACCGCGTCTTACTACCCGTTCTGGTTATACACTTAAGTACTAATTACGCTGATGTATAAGGAATTGAGAAGGTTAAATTGATAGAAAGTGAACCCGCATTTGCATGGAGGGAGAGTGGAAAACCATTCAAGGGGGGGGAAACGGTTCACCCGAACGAGATTCTAGCCTTGATCTCCCCGTGCTCGTCAGTTTAGCTCAACATGACTAGAGCGTTAGCTAATTACGCCACCGAGGTGGGTGACACATAAATGAAACAAAATATATACCACCTCTATCGTATATTGGGCCCGCTTGTACTGGCCCATTCACTAAGTGCAGCTTGCATTGGAATAATAGGGTAGGGGGCATTGACCTTGAGACATACCACATTGATCGTGGCTTCTCTGAGAGGTCATGACACAGCTGGCCCCGCTTCAACTTCTATGTTCGGTCACTCTAGCGCCGGTACAGTCCTCGCGTGACGATTGGAGCGAGGGATGAATAATCTTGACTAGAATACTGTATGATGAATCCGATTACTCATTGCGTGTTAATCATATTCACATTTTTTCCAAAGTATGTTATAGGATAAAATATATATATATATATTTCCAAAAAATGAAGGGATAATATTGATTAGACCTGGCCCCTGTGCCCCGTAAGGATGGCCCTTGGTAAAATGATATTCGTATGGCGCTCCCACGAGTTAATCAGGGAGTTTTGAAGAAAACTAAGTCCACCGTTAACAGTTTTTAGAGAGGTACACTAACGCTTTCTTGGTCATGATTACTTTCAACTTACTTACTCACTTTATGGCATTTAAAATTCGAAAGTCCATTGCCACACTTACAAAAGTACGCCACCTATCCCTACTTTGAGTTATTTCTATCTAGTCTCCTTCATTACACCCCATCTCTTTCAGGTCCATTCTAATCTTATCCTCCCATCTGTTTTCTCAATGGTCTCTTCTCTTTGGATTTCAAAGTCAATACCCTGAGCACGGTTCTAGAGTCTTCCATTCTCTCTGCATGTCCTGCCCACCGTAATCTGCTAGATTTGCACATCCTAACACTATTTTGTGATGTGTACAGGGTATGCAGCTCATTATTATGTAACCCCTTCACTCCAGTATTTTCATCCCTTTTTGGACCAAATATATTTCCTAGCACCTTGTTCTCGAACACTCTAAATTGGTTTTCGTTATGTAAGGTGAGACCATGGCTCCTTTCAACACGAGCTGTAAAAAAACAATGTTATTGTTTCTAACACACACACAAAAAAAGTTTGTACAAGCACTTTATATAACTAAAAACACACTGAAAACTTATAATGACTTAAAAGTGAACTTAGTTCCTTTATCTACATTCATCAATTTAATTTCCAGTGATAGTGTTGTGTGTGCTGTCTTAGGGATTAGTTAGTATGTAAACCATGTGCTGTCATATCCCCGTGTTTTGAAAGTGCAAGTTAAAATCAATTATCAGTTTTATTATCAAGTATGTAATAAAATTTTGCATAGAATAATAACCAATATATTTTTACAACACAATATAACCTTTTCATACTTCATTTTTGCTATCCTCCCACTTTATCCACACACACTATCTTTCTTGGTTGAGGTTAATAGCAGTGAACCTATGTACAGTCCAATTTTCATACTAAGAACAAAACTAGAATAATGACTAGATCGACGTTTATATATTCATATCTCAATTTATGTGGTTTTAAACTGTCACTTTTGATAGCTACTGTCAATACTTAACAAAACAACACTGATAATAAAGTAAAATGTTATTAATTTTTGCCACGAAAAAAAAAGTTTGTATTTTCTAAAATAACCTTCATTATGGAAACTGGGCTATACCTTTGAAGATGTATGAACAGTCCC
Source organism: Timema californicum (assembly GCA_902141385.1). Classification (NCBI taxonomy): domain Eukaryota; kingdom Metazoa; phylum Arthropoda; class Insecta; order Phasmatodea; family Timematidae; genus Timema; species Timema californicum. Next base: position 184,743 of record CABFOW010000270.1, read on the forward strand.
GTACATTGGCATGGTTGTTTTGTTATCTTTCTACTTCAACACAAGGCAGGTGACTTATTTATTCTCACCTTGTGAAACGAGTTGGCGTATACTCTCTGGCGCAAATGGTGTAACAACAATTCTAGACAAGCGAAGTTATTTGTTACCCCAAGCATACCTCTTCACACTTTTTTACTACCCGTGCATTAATACTGTAGAGATATATTTCTACTCTTTTCTTTTATAATAGTATTATCGGGAAAGGAGGAGGTGAGGTCCCGAGCAAAGAAGATAATAAAGTACAATGGGACACGTTTCTTTAATTGGGTATGGTAACATCTTCTTGTGGTTGTGTGTGCATAAGTAAAAATAAATAACATGGGGAAGAGGGGGGGAGACCTGCAATAAATTATCTATTTTAAAACGTTTCTATTATACCGGCTGAAGAGATATACCACGTACTGAAGGTGCGAAGGTCGAGCCGGTATGAATCACTTCCATATACTCGATTCTTTCATGAAAAGACTACAAAATGATCATAAAAGTCTTGATTCTTCCCTCGTGCTTAGAAATCTATTCCCTCCAATGCGGCTTACAATGTACCAGTTTGATTAAATTATGGGCTCAACAATGTCGCGTTAAGAAAACAAAAAAACAAAAAAACTTTAAGTGATGTGCTAGTAAAAGGGGCGGAAATATGTTTACAATGTGTGAACAATTGTTCCTTAGACTTTTATATCGAACTAACGACTGAAGAATTCGAAATACCATGCATAAAAAAATATATTAAAAATAAACGCATTTCCTTTTCTGTTTTTTCAAACTAACTTTATTGGAACCCCATTGCTGTGCTATCGTTCCCATTTCCATGTTTTAAAATTTATGTTGGGATCGACCATAAATGTCACGTAGAGCTAGTTTTAAGGTCAAGCAAGGTTATGTGCGGCCATGGAAAATAATAGCTAACATACACTTTAAAAATTAGGTTTTTCGTATACACACACACATACATGCCCACACATAGGCCCTACACCTCAAAAATAACTTGTTTTCCGTTGAATTTCTACACTGACATATTTCTCCCCCTTCAGAATTATTGTTTTAATCCTGATATACGAGCTTTTTAGTGTGGAAGTAAAAAAAAAAAAAATGTTGTTTGGGACCTCGCATTCCAAAGTGACTAGTTAGGTGTTGCTTTATACTATTATAGCCTACACTCCGATTATATGTGGTTCCTTAGAAACTTGGTATATTTGGTACCAACGGTACTTTAGTCATTAAGCGTGATAAATTGTTAGATAAGGTTATATTCCACCTCCTTCTGTCTCCCCCCCACCCCGCTTCCGCCTTTTATTTATCCGTGTAGCGACAATAAAAACGTCTTGTTACGATGTAGGTCTCAATGTAAAACATTCGTTATATTCATAATTTCTTCATTATAAAAATAAATGAGACAAAATAGATGACAATTTTTTTATCGGCTTAGTTTTGTATCAACCTGGTTTGTCCAAATCATTATTTTAAGCTTTTGAATATTAAAGATGGGAATTTATTGCTTTATTTTGATAAAGCTTAGCTTCTAGATAAATCGCAATGCAGTTTTTAATTTTATTTTATTGAGGAATATTAAAACAAGGTCCATCTTAATCGAACATTTTAATTCAATACAATTAGGCGTTGGGTATTTAATATAAAACATCCTACCTCAACACAATAAATAAAAGTAGAAGCCTATTTGATCAAGCTTGATAGGAAGAACATTAAAGAAAATTATTTTTCAGTTAAAACTCTTCATCTCTCTCCACTAAGCCACTCTATATAATCCCCCCCCTCCCCCTAACCACGGCCTACTACACATCAAGAATATCCGTATTTAACTAAGCTAATTGGGTAGGTAAGAATCAGGTAGAATTTAGAGATAATATATCCGCATTTGCGTGAAGGAAGAGTGGAAAACTATTTAGGAAAACACCCTCAGTACCACCGGCTAGTATTTTAATTCTGAACTAACATTCACTGGCAAACTAAACTAGATGAGACTGACGTTTAATCCACCCACTCACCGATGTATTTTATTTAAAAAATCTGAAGCTAAAATAGATATAGTTTTGTAATGTGTGTTTGTCTTTTCAAACCTTCCAGAAGCCCCTAGATAACCTAGAAATCTGACATTATGCACATCTGAAGTATAGACCACGGGACAGAATCTAACTGAGCCTAATTTTAAATTTAATTTTTCTTCTGATTAATATTATTTTCTAAACAATCCATTCTAACAATTACCTGTTCCTCTGTCATCAGCCCAGTTGAAAAAAAACAACCTCGAAATGTCCAGAAGGCTTAGACAGCTGATATTTTGCTGGCAGGTAGACCTTAATCCATAATAATGCAGAAATACTTGCTGATCAAAAACTACCATGTGGGAAGGGTTTGAGGGGGTTGGTAAAAAAAATAAGTAAAAAAATCTTGAGGCCCAGATGATCTTGTGGACTTAAATTTAGCAATCAGGATTTTTGCAACACCTGATACAAAATATTGTAGGAATACTTTCTGACCGAAAATTCTCATGTGGGGTTTACAAAAAAACTAAGATTGAAAAAGTCTCGGAACCCAGAAGACCTATTATTTATATTATAAGCTAAAGTTATAAACACGGTAGTGGCACGTAACCTAAGTAATCAATACAATTTTTCTCTATGCTTCTTGATGTTTCTACCACTTAGTCGATCCTTGTGAAGAGCTTCTGTTTCAATTATGGGCCGTATTGACAGCGACCATATCTTTAAACAGACGTACAGTTGGGTTCCGTGCTGGAATCTTGAAAGTAGTCGATGAGGAAACATTGGATAAAACGTTCTAAGTCCACTATTTTTGGTGAAAGAAGCTCGAAGAAAGTCCACTCACTACATGTTAATACCCTTCCGGGTTAGACGAATTTTTAATAAATACGCTTATGTGGAAGGAGTGAGGACTGTGTATTTTTTTATTAGATGAATTGTAGCCACATTTTTGTCGTGGGATGATGGGAGACCATTTAAGAAAAGAAAATTCTATTTTTCGATTCTAAGAAGAGCCTCGGATAGGAAAAGATGGTTAAGCCAAAAATGTATTCTCGATGTGCATGAATTTGGTTAACTTAGCATATGGATAGTAAATAATGCCTGCAATGGTGGATACTTGGACAAAGGCTTCAGTCTTGCCTTGTCTAGTTTCCTGAGGACAGGGAAGTTGGGATTCTAATCCTGGCCATGTGTTCTGAGTTTTTTTTTAATTATTACTAACACCTACCAGGACTATCCACAATAACCATCCTAATAATGGACTTTGGATGAGAAAGATATTACTTTAGAGAAAATGTATTCACATTTTCATGGAGGGAGAGTATAAAATCATGTTGAATAAACCTCCTGAATAACACTCAGCTGGGATTTGAACCCCAACCTCTTTGGCAAAACATTAGAAAGATAATATAGTGTTTGGCTTTCAATCCGAGTATCCACCGAAGATAGAAGATACAGTCCATTTTTCATAGTAATTATCTTATCTGACAGCTATGAAAGCCGCCAGAACTATTTTCACATGCATACGTTGAGTCATGTGTTCTGAAGAGGTCAATTTTATTAGATATTATCAATAACTATAAAATAAAAGTAATAAAATAGTAAACTGTTTTCAATTTTGACCACAAAAACAATGTTTGTATTTTATAAAATGTAATTTCAATAAAATTTGAACTGTAGCTGCTGCTAAATACTAACTACAGTAGCCCCATGGCTTCTTTGGTGCTGACTGACAGCTCACAGCTGACTTCTGACAAATCAACATTTAGGTATATTCCTAAATTTTGACTGTAAGAAGTGACAGCTGCTAAACACTATGTTTATGCGGATAATATGGCTCGGCGTAGGGATACATAATTTGGTCTGGTAACTTTTCAAAGCCGTCAGCTTTCAGTCAGCACCAAAGAGGCCATGGGGCAACTGTACCTATGGTGATACATGTTAGCTCACTTTTAAAAACGCTCCGAGAAGATCTGAAATGTGTGGAGTTGATTTGTTTCTCGTCCCAAGCGATTTCAGTGTCTGAACAAGCTACCGTTGATTAGCACGTGGTGACAACTGAAGAGTCTGTGTGTGGACAATCCATCAGCACAGAAGCTTTCTGTGACAAACGACACACTCAAACGTGTTTGTACTTCCCGTTGAGTTCTAATTAGCACCTATCACCTATAGGCGAGTGTACAGGCTTAGAGATGGAGAAGATCAACACAAAGACGGACGCACTAAGAGCTATTCCATTTGAGTGTTTCTCTCTCTGTATGTGTGTAAAATGATTTGTGACCAAGACGCGTAAGCTTCATGTAGGCTACCGATACAACTCTCAATAGTAGTAACTTTTTTATTTTATTTGTTTAGCAGCATGTCTTACTACCCGTTCGGGTTATACGCTTAAATACTAGTTACACTAATGAGCTAGGAATTGAGAAGGTTGAATTCAGAGGAAGTGAACCAGAATTTGCTTAGAGGGAGAGTGGAAAACCATTTAGGAAAAACCACCCCCAGTTCACCCGACTGAGATTCGAACCTCAATCTCCCCGTCCTCGGTAGTCAAGCTCAACACGACTAGCGCGTTAGCCAACTACGCCACCGAGATGGCTCATAGTAGTAACTGTGATTGCCAGCAACGTCACTGAATAATTTCTCTTTTCAGGCACCGCGCCTTACTATTCGTTCGGTTTGTACGCCTATGTACTAATTACACTAATGGGTTAAAGATTATGAAGGGTTAATCGAAAGAAAGAGCACCCACATTTGCAAGTAGGGAAAATGGAAAACCGTTTAGAGAAACCCCCTCAGTGCACCCGACTAGAATCGAACCCCAATCTCCCCGTCTTCGACAGTCTAGTCTAATATGAGATTAGCGCCTTAGACCACGTGACCACCGAAGCCTTAAAGTGGGGATGTAGGAGGCGTGGGAAAAGACTAGGGGCCTTTTAGTTTTTATACCAAAACTTTTTTTAGTCTAAATAAATAAAACATTTCTTCAATACAAACATAGTTTAATTTTCTTCATAATATGGTGTTGTCAACATTTATTTAAAATACCGTTATATCAAGTGTGCCCTGGAATTAAATAGCAACATTTTCTATTCATTTAAATAGTTTTTCATCTAATGCCTCTATGCTCATGTCAGATATTCAAAATCTTTGATATCACCATGTGAAGGAAATTAGACTCTATGCTTCTACTGAAGCAATATTTGATTAATTTTTGCCAAAAACAAGTATTTCTAAAAAAACTGCAAAAACACTGACCTTTTCTTGAGTTTATTACACGCCCACCTAAACACTTTTTCTGTTAGCTCTAGTTACAGGATACCGCCTTTGTGATCCAGTGGTAGGAGTTCCTGGTTACAGATCCAGAGGTCCTGGGTTAGATCCTCGGCGCTTCCATAAATCTTCTGTGGAGCAGTGGGTCTGGAACGGGCTTCGTAAGAACAAATGAGGAACTACTAGAAAACTAAAATTAATGGCAGGAGGGTTCATTGTGCTGATCACATGACATCCACTATCAGCAAATGTTGGCATTATATAATTACTCTCCGCGATATAACAAGAGAACAAAATAACATTACTATAAGGTATATTAGGTATAATTTAAATTGCAATTGTTTACTTTTTTTGTGTAGAAAAGACATCTGAAAGGCTTTTTTATACTGAAATCCTACTATAAAATAAGATTTTTGTAGGAAAATAGGCTTTTCAGATGTTCATTCTTATATAAATCAATGTATGTCTTCTTTGATTTCCAACAGTGAATTTAGAGTAGCTATTTTTAGAAAATAAGACGATCACTTTAGCTTTACAAGAAGTGGGTGTGACTGATCGCAGACGAACCATTTATTGGCTCAACTATCAAGTCACATTGCGCACCAAATAAATGAATCACTAAAGATACAATACAATTATCCGTAACAATAACATATTTCTAAAGAGAAAAGGTGACAGTATATATATATATACTTTTAATCACACATTAATCGTTATGATAGTGTCGTGTGCTCACAAAACAATACAATACGTCGAATAGAATATAGGCGGAGGTAATGTCGTGCGTTATTATATATTCACATACCAGGGCTTTCACATGTCCGACGACCCCGCATGACGTCACTGTGCGTCGCAATTGAAAGGGTAACAATTCTGAATCGCCCCCGAATGACCGAACGCAAACTGTTGCGTCCACTTCACAGTGTAATCTGGTAACTTGGCATAATGGTTACAATACGCACCACACGACACAAT
>CABFOW010000270.1:191158-213672 GCA_902141385.1 Timema californicum
GGGGGGGGGGGGGGGGGGGGGGGGGTTATACAACCTCGAATAATTTTAGAGGGGGTTCTAGGGAAGGGCCAACTAGTGAGATTGATTGTACGGAATGAATCAGTTTGGCAATTCACATTCAACTCTGACACATAGAACACGTATTCAACAACGCTGTAGGCTTTGAAGGGTTGGTTCAGGGGAGGCAAGGGTGGGAAGTGGTACAGTCGGTTCAATTTAGTTTTCACTGTAGGGGGCACAGCATGCATCATGAGTTCATGGTATTCATACAGGGAGGTGGAACCAGGGGGATTGTGACATTTCGTAATGGACACAGACATATTTGGTGAGATCGAGAGCTCAGGCACACATGATCTGTTATGCATTTATTTGGGCACCTTGAGCAGCGTTGCCAATTTCACTACTTTATCACTAGACCTAGCAACTTTAACGGGTCTGAAACGACTAACTTTCCTTTTTAGCGACTGGTGACGTTCCTTAATTATCTCTCAAGTTCATGTTCTTTATTTTAAATTTTAATGCTGTAGAATTTTGATTTTTGAACTATCGTACTGCAAGAACGGATAATGCATTGCTTTGGCTTACAGAAGAGCTCTAAACTCACTATCTTTCATTTACAAATCATAATGACATCGTTCAGTATCCGAAGATCTTGGTTTAGCGACAATCTAGCGACTATCTGGTACTAATCTAGCTACAACACTCATATGGTCGTTGGCCACATTGACCTTGAGTGACTATTCTATCATATTTACAGACCTGATATTGTTCTCTGAATGTATATTAGATGTTATTAACATACCAAAAACAAATTTCTCTCGATATAGATGATCTTAGTGGCATAGTGAAAGGTAAAACTTTTTCAGGAAAGTGCAAACGTATTAGTTGAGCAAATAATATAAGCTTACAATAAATACCACTGCATCTACAACAACGTTGTCTTTGACACTGGGGCACACACACGGAGAAGTGAGACGGAAAATCTTCCGCTTTGGAAAATTTCAAATTCCAGCCATTTAAATGAGTTCCAATAAAGCAATAACAGCGACTACAGCCCTCTTTTTCACACTTACATATCTACTACAGCACTAAGTGGCTGAATGTATCACTAATGTTGGTTCTGCCGTTTGTCAAATATTTTAATAGGTCTACTTTGTTATTATAAACAAAGTATTTAAGAATGCACCTCTTTCTCTTGGAATTTGATGATCTGAAAATTGTAACAAAAAATGTTTATATATATATATATTTTACCATTGTTTGTTTGGATCTTATTTCCATATTATCATCAATACATTATTTTAGTGTTGGCTTAAGTAATGGTTATCTATTTTCGCCTTCACCCCCTCACTAGTCCTCCAACACAATAATTGGTGGTTTTATATACTATACATATATGTAATGGACACCACCCCCACCAACCCAGGCCCATTATCTACTTAGTAGGTCTCAAGCCACCACTGCACGGTATTTTTTCTTCATCCACACCAGTGGGCACGTGAATAAAGGTGTCAGGATAGTTGTTTGTTTTTTAGGTGAGAAAAAGGATTGAGGTTCGAACATCACCTGGGCTTACTGATGTTTACCTTCCTAACCAATGATTTTACATTCTCCCTCACCGCAAATGCGGTTAAACTTCCTCTAAAATTCTATTTACTTCAAACCTTACCTTATTAGCGAAAAGATGTGAAAAGCCCAGACGGATAGTAACTAGTTTATTTTTCAACACATCTTAATACCTCTTGGGACTATACACAATTAATTATTATCGTGGGTTTGGCGTTGAGGGAAGTAGAAATTGAAGCAGACGTGACTGAATTGGCGCGGAAGGGAAGTGGGAAACTTTTAAAAATAGTCCTCCATGTACCAAGAAAGGATTATATCGGAGACGTTCCCACCACCAACAAACTAGATAAGCTTGATAGTCCACGTGCTCTCTTGTGTGGGTTGGTTGTCTTTCATGATGAGACCAAACCTGCCCGCCAGAGTAGCATTGTCCATGATAAGACCAATCCTGCCAGTCAGAGTAGTATTGTCCATGATGAGACCAAACCTGCCCGCCAGAGTATCATTGTCCATGATGAGACCAAACCTGCCAGTCAGAGTAATATTATTGTCCATGATGAGACCAAACCTGCCCGCCAGAGTAGCATTGTCCATGATGAGACCAAACCTGCCAGTCAGAGTAATATTAGTCAATGATGAGACCAAACCTGCCAGTCAGAGTAATATTGTCCATGATGAGACCAAACCTGCCAGTCACAGTAATATTGTCATGATGAGACAAAACCTGCCAGTCAGAGTAATATTGTCCATGATGAGACCAAACCTGCCAGTCAGAGTAATATTGTCCATGATGAGACCAAACCTGCCAGTAACAGTAATATTGTCCATGATGAGACCAAACCTGCCAGTCAGAGTAATATTATTGTCCATGATGAGACCAAACCTGCCAGCCAGAGTAATATTATTGTCCATGATGAGACCAAACCTGCCAGTCAGAGTAATATTATTGTCCATGATGAGACCAAACCTGCCAGTCAGAGTAATATTGTCCATGATGAGACCAAACCTGCCAGCCAGAGTAGCATTGTCCAAACTTGCCGGTCAATAGTCCATGATGAAATTATCCAAAGTGTACCGGGTTCTCGATGTAATAGGCCACGGCTATTATCTCTCACCAGGACTATAGGCGCACCTTGCCAAACAATAAATACATTGCCTTCAATGGCGCGAGTTTGAATGGATGTAGTGGGGGGCAGGGGGGTCATGATGAGGAGGGTACCTCCCCTATTGTACCAACTCAGGGGACTGTACCCCTCCACCTCCCGTCATTGTACCAATAGCTACGGGATTCCCTCTACAATAGGTCTCGCAAAGCACCGGCCCACATTATATTCACTATAATCCTGTTTGCGAGCTGCTAGCACAATGGGACGAGGTCACACCATAAACCTTGCATTGCCCTCGAGGTCCGACAGGGGTTGTCAAGGGAGGGGGGAGATAATCCTGACAATTCTCAGTAGATTTTACACTCTCTCGTGTGAATGAGAGAGAAGAGGGTGATTCTCTACATAGCTCGATAGCGCTATCTATCTATAACCTTACCATCAACTTCACAAACTTTCTGATGAAGGGATTTCTCCCTTGACAGGCGCTTGTTTTGGTTTGTGACGTATTGGGGGATATTTAAGGTGTGTTTAAAGAGAGCGCGAGTTAACGTTAGTATTTTTACAAATCCTAAACTGGTAGCCAAACAAATTTTGATCCATAATGAATACAATATTATTGCGGTAGTTACGTTTTGTTTAATTTTCTACTTATTAGTTATCTCAATAGTTGTTTCGCATCGATGATCGCAATGTATAATACGTGACTTTTGTATTAGACTGAATAACCTGACACTGGATTATGATCTGCTGTACTGAGGGTTGCTCTACCTAAATGGTTTACCACTTTTATACACGCAAATGCAGGTACAATTCCTCTAAAATCATACCTTCCTTATTATTATTACATGAGTGTGATTAATATATGCGTAATATGCGTAAAACCTGGACGAGCACTAAGACGTAGCGGAGATATTTTTTATAGCTATTTTGAATATTCTTCATGGGCATCACGAAATTTGAACAATACTTTTTCTCTTCATTTAAGGTGATGGTTTAGGCAGCTCGAGAAAAGTTCGGTGTTTTTTGCAGTTTTTCTAACAAAACATTTTTTGATCAAAATATTGCTAAAGTATAAACATAAGAGCTTAATTTTCTTCACATGTTGAAATCAACAACTGTTAAATATTGGTCATGAGCATAGCGGTATTAGATGAGAAACATTTTAAGTTAAATCAGTCAGATTCAGATAGGCTTAAACTTTTTTGACAGTTACAAAATCAAATAAAGCAATTGGCATACATTCATACGTCAATCCATTTAATATGAAGCTGTTCCTTTTGTTAGGTGTTTTCAATGCCTATTATATAGAACTAATAGAGTAGTAAAATGTTATTAACGTTGACCGTAGACAAATATGGTTGTAATTTCTAATAGTATCTTTATACTAAAGTCTTACTACACCCAGTCCAGATATGTTAGGTAGGGAAATTCAGAGGGGAAGGGGGGGGGGTGAATCTAAACTAGCAATGCCTTAATAATCAAGGCGTGCTACGTTGAAAAATACCACAGGGTCATATTCTATTTTTTTTACTTCTTTATGATATTAAATTAAGTCTATTCATGTTCATCAGAACTATTCTACATGGGACCAAAATTATACCTATTATTGTAAAACACGTTTATCCTGATTCGAAATCAAAGGTTAAGACTATTTCACACGCCAAAAAAAAAGTTGTTTTCAAAATAACTTTTTAAAACGGGATCAATAAAATGACAACTGTGTACCCTAGTGAACATAAAAGGGTTGTATCATATAAGAAAACAGTAGTGCAGGTATAGTAGTTTTCCCAGGATGAAAATCATCATTTACCTGTTGTACAAAAAATAGTGTAAATTAATGTTTAGAAGAGAAATTTTGATCGACAAAAAATAACTACCTTTTAGCGTTGACCATCTTTATTTGATAAGGGATTTACATTCAAATTATTATTTTTTATTTTATTTTTATTTTTATACTAACCGTTCGGGATATACGCTTATGTACTAGTTAAGCTAACGGTTTTAAGGATTAATAAAGTTATATTTATAGAACGTGTACTCACATTTGTGTAGAGTGAGAGTGGAAAACAATTTTGGAAAAACCACCCTCAGCACACTTGACCAAGATTCAAACTTCAATCTCCCCGTCAACGGAAATCTAGTCCACTGCGAGAGTAGCGCATTAGACCATGCGGTCTTTGAAGCGAGTTTCTTCAACATTAAAATGAATTGTGTTTGAGTATACATTTCAAAGGGAAATTATAATTAATTGAATACATTAATTTGGGTTGATTTTAATACTTGCAGATAAAGTCATAAATTATACACATAAATACAGTTCTATCTACTGTGTCAACCAGCTTCATTGATTACAGTACATCTTTTTTACTCACAATTTTTATTTCACGTGCTCTGCGTCTTACTACCCGACCAGTTTATTTTGATTATTTATTCTAATGGGGCAGGGATGGGGAAAGTAGAATTTTAGAGTAAGTGTACACGCGTTTTATTGCAACCACCTTTAAAACTATAATAGGAGGTTGGTTATAAAAAAAAGGAAAAAAAATCTTTTTGCAGCCATAATTTGTAACATTTTACTTTGATACTAGTGTGTTTTTTGTGAGTATTGATTTTATATATCTAATGTTACAGGCGATGATCACATAGTTTGAGTGATGATTGTATTAAAGTTGTTTAGGTAACTTTTGTAACTGCCATAAATAGTCCTTTCTTCCAAAATTTTACTCTAACGTAAACTATTTCAAAGCCGGGATGGACATATTTTCTTGTGTCCTTGCCTCTTAACTATAGTGCACGATTTTGTTTATTGTTAAGGTGGGAGTTAAGAGAACGTGAGTAAAGGAGAGTATTTTTTGTAGTTTTTATATCAAAACACATTAAGGGTCAGAATAAATCTAATAACTCTCCAATAGAAACATAGCGTTAAAATTTCCTTCCCGTGGTGGTATCAACAATTGTTGAATATTTGTCCAGAGTGTCCTGGAATTGTATAGCAATATTGTTTTCTTCTTTAAAAAAAATCCCAACCTATAGCGCTATGATCATGACAGATATTCAAGAACTGTTAATATAAATATGTAAATAAAATCAAACTATGTTTCTACAAAATAAATATTTTATTCTATTTGGCAAAAAAAAAAAAAGTTTTTCTAATTCTATTTTATTCTATTTGGCAAAAAAAAAAAAAAGTTTTTCTAATTCTTTTTTTGCAAAAACACTGATCTTAACTTGCGCTCGCTATATGCTCAACTTAATAAGCTCGTAAGGGAGCTAAAATACGACTTACCAAAAGAATATTTCTTGATTCCTTTCAAACAAGGCAAATAAAGTCATTTAAATTTTTCTAAATATCTCCAGGAAAATAAACAATAAGAGAGCTAATAATACACATGAATATTTCATATAAATATTTACACATAAAATATACACATAAGTATTTCATTCCTCCATGGGAGGAAAATGTATCATTGGTGAAGTGAGGGTTTCCCCTTTCACAGTGATGAATTAACGTTTGGGGTCTGGATGTTTTGTCTGCTCTATATCCAAGTTAGTTTATAGATAGTGTGCTGATATAATAGGTCAGTCTAGTCCGGAGTTTATTCCTCGGTCCCAGCACAGATTTATCTGATTGCCAAACCCTTCCTTCAACTCTGACGAGACGTGTTTTAATTACAACTTGTGAATGTGTGGAACGCCAGGTCTCCACTGTGGTTCGAATCCCACGTTAAACTGTAGGTCCTCCATTTCATCTCACAGTCACCCTACCATTACAAATTAGCGTAAGTGCGTACAGCCCGAACGGGTAGTAAGACACGGTGCTAATAATAATAATTATAATAATAATAACTATTAGTCATGTGTTGTGCAGGAATATGAACCAAGCCTTGTGGACGACTTGAGTCCATATTGCAGACAAGTCGCGCGCTGACCGCGGGGACAGAAAGATCAGGAAAAAACAAAAAAACAACACATGGCAATTTGTTCGTTGAAGCAGGGTGTCAGCATAGACCTCCCCTTACCCCCTCTCCCTCATACTCTCACGCAGCCGTCCTTTCATCTACTAAAGAGAGTCGAGAAATATACGAGACACTGCGGCCTCTATAACGAGAAGCCATGCTGGGACACTGATTTCCTCCGACACCTTTACAAGACAATAAAACAATCTCATCTCTATACTATCTGTATACAGCAACATATTGTTAGAACGAGCATGTTTGGTATTTCTAATGTAGGGAATATATTCAGGGGGTCTCCCTCGGTAGAATATTTAATATATTGTATTTTAATAAAATACATTAAAATATACAATATATAATATAGGCTTATTATATAATATGTATTATATAATATGTATTATATAATATTATGTATCTTCTCATATTAATGAAGAGTTTGTTTAAATATTCGTATACACCATGAGTAGTCTAGTGAGGCGTATGGTCCCAATTTGACCTTTGACCCCGAGTTGTGTGACTTAATAATTGCGTGTTATGTTGCAAAATTCCACCCTGAGTTTTCCCTGGTGACTCATACCTGGTGCCAGTATATTTCCGTCTGACCTGAATTTCCCCTCTGGTTATTTCCATGACGACATGGGGTTAGCGACCTGTTGTCCTCCTTCAATGTCGCAAAGGTTTATTTCTGGTTTTCTATGCGGATATGGGTTTTCCCTGATGACTGGCGCCAGTTTGGTGGCTCGAAAAGACAGGAACAGTTCACGACCTTGAATGATGTTGCAATCCTCCCCTTCTATGTGGTCATGAGTTTTACCTGATAACTGGAGCCAATTTGGTGGCTCAACAAGACAGGAACAATTCACGACCTTGAATGATGTCGCAACCCTACCCTTCTATGTGGCAATGGGTTTTCCTTGATGACTGGCGCCAGATTGGTGGCTCGACAAGACAGCCCTCCTCGATCTGTGTGACGTAATCATTGCGTGTGATGTCGCAAAACTTCCCCCTGGGTTTTACAGATGACTCATATCTGGCACCAGTTTGGCGGCTCAACAAGACAAGTAGGGACAGGAATAGATCGTGACCTTGAAACAGTGAGGTCATTGACCCTGACAATTCTTTCCCAATCCACCCCTCCTATGTGACAATGGGTTTTCCTGATGAATCATACTTGGTGCCAGTTTGGCGGTTCGACAAGACAGGAATATATCACGACCTTGAATGATGTGGCAACCGTCCCTAGACAATAGGTTTTCACTGATGACTCATACCTGGTGCCATTTTGGCGGTGCTACAAAACAAGTCGCCTCGATCTGTGTGACGTCATCATTGCGTGACATGTCGCAACACTCCCCTTATATGTGGCAGTGGGTTTTCCCGATGACTCATACCTGGAGCCAGTTTGGTGGCTTGATAAGACAAGTAGAAAAAGGAATAGATTGTGACCTTGAATGGTTTCGCAACCTCCCCCTTCTATGTGGCAATGAGTTTTCCCTGGTGACGTAATAGCTCTGTTGCAAATTTAGCTAGTAACAGCTATAAATATCAGCATTGGTTTTGAAATCATTTCATTGTATAACTTGTCTTAGAGTGTTAAACAAGCAACTCAGGATGAGTGATTACGCTTCGCTGACGGATCTTGGTGAGTAAATATACTTTTCTAATAGGCACTTTCATTATTTATTTGTTGTTAAATCAAAGCGTTTACATTTAATTTATTTCAAAATTACAATAAAACATGGCAGATTTGTCTAAGTTTATTAATTTATAATAGGTTTATGAGAATTAAAACTCTAGATAAATTGAAGGTGTCAAAGGAATCATTTTTTTTATGACAATCGGATAAAGTTATTCCTGAACAAATGTGTATTATATTCAAGGGTAGTTTATTGAAAAAAAACCTTGATTCCAAGCTATAGTTAAATGATAATTAATTTTGTTGGTAGTTTACTAATGACGGAAAATTATTTTAAAATCGTATAAACAAGAGTGGTTATAAATAAATTAAATAATGTGTTTTTTATTTAAGAGTAGTTTATTGAATACATTTATTACAAACTATAAAATTATTTGAGGTTAGTTTACTAAAAACTAAATTTTATTTAAAAGATGTTTTGTACAAGTGTTTATTATAATTAACATAATAATGTGTTTATTGAGGGTAGTGTTTTAAAATACCACAATGCCATCAGTTTCTGTGGGCCCCTACACTGATGAAATACATTTCATAATCCAGTCTAAATGTACAAGAAAGCAAACTATATAAAATGAATTTTGTTGTTTCAAAAGCACTCTTGTACTGTTCGAAAGTTTATAAAAACTCGTTCTCACAGCTAAAAATGCTACTTATTTCTATAAAAAGCTAATAGATCTGCAACGGTCAACATCCTACAAATGGGGAATATATGTAAAGCTCGCCCGATGGCCGAGGACGCCCATTACTGTCGATCTTTTAAATAAAGATACCAAGAACAGGCTAACACTTCAAAGTGATGCGTGTGTTATCATAAAGTACACATTGTCCCGGATTTCTAACGCTGCTAAATGTCTCAGCATCACATAACACTCTGGAGATTATTTTATGTTACTATTATATCACATAAATAGTGTGTTTAATATTTTTTAATTCAAGTTATACTGAATATGTAACTAAGCTGTTGCTCAGACATCCACGAATCTGATGGCCCTCGGTGTCTACATGAAGGAATTGACCGCAAATGGTTGGTAAGAGCTGGCCAACGAAAGCCCAGATTTTTATGAAAGAATAATTACTCTTTAAAAGTCAAACAGAAAAATATCACTATGCAAAAATTGTTCCAAAATATGAATAATGTGCTAAATTGATGGTTTTTTCATGAACAAAATTGCGGAATATCAGTTTTATTTTGTTTTATAAATGCTAAGCGGTAAATATTATATTAATTTAAGGTGGTTTCCTTATTTAGATATTATTGTATGTCACTTTGGCTCAGTTGGTAGAATGCCTACCTCCTGGTCTAGGTGTTCCGGGTTCGAGTCCCAGCAGGACTATAGCTATTATTGTGAAAATGACTATGCAGATTAATAGGTATTTTCTATATTATTATTCATGGCTATCACTTACTTTAAAAGTTCTAAAACAAAGTTATGTTTGTTTCAGATGCATGGGACCACACTATATGATATCTCCTCCACTTAAGGTTTCTGCGGTGGTATCACTTCCACCGCTACCACTCTAGTGCCACACGAGCCTATAAGGGACATTTTTTCGCCTCTGGATGCGAGTGATGCAGCTATAGGTGAGATTATTATTTTACGATAAAATAATTAAAAAATAATGTATAAGTTGAAAGCGTATATAATTAGCTGAGTGTAGTCAATATTTAAAATAGAGCCCTAATAGGTGAAAACACTTTTCAAAAAGAACCAACCTTAGAGTAAATGAAATGTCCCAAACATTGTATGAAATAGTTAGAGCAACTTAGGAATCAGTTTTAATATTTGATATTCACACTGTCCATTCCAAGGCCAAACTATGAATAAAATGGTAATTTTGTTTACAGGAATTATTTTGCAAACTTATATGATAATTTGCTTGATTTAAAAAGGGCAAAGAAAGAATTTTTAAATTGACTTTGTTTGGATAAATATTGTTTCAAATGCTTACTTTGTAGTTAGTTTGACTTGTATTTGAATTCAAACTTTTGTGTTTTAGCTTAAATGAATAACGGAGATGCCTGTACGAACTGGGGGGGAAGACGTGGTCCAGACCCCAAACTCCGCAGCCCCCATTCAGCCAGCGGGAGCTTTGACACCTTCAGACGTCTTCCCGCAAGCCGGTGGTGTAGAGTTGAGGCAGGAGGGAATTGCAGCCGCCTTTCAAGGCATGGATATGATGGGGCGGGGCCATCATCAGCGCACCAGATGGAAATTAGTGGCCTGGTAAATCATGAACATAAGAATGCACACAAATGGGAATCCACGTGCAAAAAGTGCTACGCTAAGGCGTTATGAAACTTTTTTGATTATACGATACAGATCGTCCTTTTGGTCATTTCTGCTATGTGAAGCAAGCCCTATCCAAGCCGTCACTGGAAAAGAGCCATTTCATGTTTATGTTCTATGATTTTAAATGCAAACAAGAAACGCTTCTTCAAGGTGCGATCAACACGTACTTGCACCCGCCTAACCTCTGTGTCGCACAGACATGTTACAAGGCCTGCCTTCAAATTGATGTAAATAACCACCATTGCACCGAATACGGGGGCAAGAGGACTCCCATATTCAACAGTGATACCACAATGACCCAATTTTTTTAATTTATAGAGCATATTAAAGTAACAACATTTAAAGATATCACCTTCCTAGGACATAATGCAAAAGGCATGATGGCTATCATGGGAATTTTATTTTAAAATATATGATGGAGGTTAAAAAAGGGACTTCAGAGCTCATAATGAATGGTGGGAAAATCATGTATATGCATTACAGCTGGATCCATTTTATTAACTCGCTGAATTTTTTTACCGATGTCATTGTCTAAGATGCCCAAGACATTCGGTTTGGACTATTCTTTGGCCACGGGAAATTCCCCCATTTTTTCAATATAAAAGAAAACTTGGGGTAAAGGGGTACCTTGCCGCCAAAGGAGGACTACAGTATCGGTGAGATGTCGGTTGAGGGAAAGAAGAACTTTGAGAATTGGTAAGACACGTATTTGATTTTAACCGCGAGTTGGAACTATATTGCGTGAAAGATGTAGAGTTCCAGTGGAAGGCCTGCTTGCAGTTTAGAGACATGCTTATGTAAAAAGCAAAGGTGGACCCTTTCAGAGAGGCATGTACGATTGCAGGAGCTGCCATGTTGGTTCGAGAATATCACCACGCAACTACCCTACCATCTTATACTCGACAGCCAGTGGGAAGTCGCTCTCACCGAATTCCAATATCCGTGTTCTTTCACCACCGTACCTGAGGGCCAAAATATTGTATGGTACAACTGGTTGGACGCTAATGGCATGGAACAAATATTCAAGGATCACATCCCTCCTGGAAACTAAAGTCCTATCCATGAATTGGTCAAAGACCTAAACGAAGGAGAGGCGTTTAAAGGGGATTCTGGAGTTTATTCAAGTACACAAACCTTAACATAAAAGTGGACGATGTTTTTTCTCTAACAAATATGCAGCTGCTGAATCTATCAAGTCAACTAAGTCTACAGCTCGGTTTCGATCCTCAGACTAATCTGATCAAAGTCCCAAAGTCACCGTACGGTGCCAACATTCTACTAGGCTTGCATTCGCAAATGTACATCTACACGGATATCGTCGATCCACAGCCCGTGGGTGACATTGTGGCACCGCTTTTACGCTTTTACTTATCGTTGGTATCAACAACACAAACTATCTCTACGGCATCCATAAGACAGTTAGCTATGATCCGTTGCATTACGTGCCCGTACTTAGAAGGGAAATTGAAAGCCTGGAAATCAATATAAGAACAGACACTGGTGAACATATACCATTCGAGTTTGGAAGAGTGTGCGTGAAATTTCATTTTTCACACTGCTCAATATGAACTGTCCCTACCAAAGATACTATGTCAACCAGGCTGGAACAGGAATATCTTCAATCTACCACGGTACCCCCTATCAATGGGATAGGAAGTTTTTTCAGCGGCCGTTTCAAGAGCTTCGTACTGTTGCTGAGAAGCGACGCTAAAGCAATTGGAAAATAGGCGTTTCATACGGGAATTGATGTGCTCTCCATCGTTGCCTATCAGCGTATTCCTTTCAAAGAGGCTCTACGGCAGCGTGTCGGTGAGGTTGGAATAATCCTGAAACTCAAGGTGGAGCAGAATATCGACATACTGAAGACGCGTTCAGGCTATAAGGGGCGTCGTAAAAAGCACCGACGTCAGTCTTCTGTCGTTGCCTGAAATAAAAAGGTCAAGAAAGAAGCGGTAGATATTTTCAGTTTAAATGTCGTTTCTACACCCCTAGTCCGGCGAGTGTGCCAGCAGTGAAATTAATATATTTTCCATCCCACCAATGCAAATCAGTCTTGAAAATGGACAATGGCTCCAGAACAAACCTGTCTCTTCCCTCACCGATGATTGTTCCATCGAATTTACCGTTACCGCTCGAGGCGAGTTCTACACATATATATTTCACTGACTATGCTCTATCTCGGGGCGGCCATCATGAAACCATACGGTGCTGCTTTCACTGAGGTGGATCAAATTAATCCCGTCAACAAATGGTTGTACTCGCTATTTACACAGTTGGGTGTGTTTTTAAACCAAAAACTAGTCTCACCACCCATCAACATGTATTATTATAGATCGTACATTGAGACTCTGCTCAATTACAAACGTGACTCCAAAAGAACACACTTGACCTGTGATCTGGGGTTCGCATACATCCCCGGGACTTTTGAGGAGGCTAACGTGGGCAACAAGGGATTTGAGGCCCATCACAGTTTCACCGCAAAAGTAAGACGGTGGATCTTTTGGGGTATCTACACTGTTACGTGTTTAACCAAGAGAAATACCTTAAAAACGGCACCTAACTCAGATTCAAGTTGGTCCGTTCCAGAGACAGGTTTAGTCTTATGACAGACCCTGGACTCACTCACCTTAAGGTTCACATCACTAAAGCCAACCTTATAGTGCGACGTGTCAAAGTAGCACCTTCTATATTGTTAGCACATACCAAGGCATTAAACGTGTCCCGAAAAGTATCCCATCACCCGTGTAGAAGTAAAAACACTCACTATTCCTACAGGTGTGCAAGGGAAATCACCGGATAATTACTCAACCAATGCATCGTGGGATTTGTATCGTTGTTCAACGCAGACGCCACCAAGAACCCGTTCCACTTACAAACCTAAGGCATGAACCATTTATCGCTGTACGTGGACAGTGAACAAGTGTCGTCGAAACAATTAGAGCCCTATTTTTCAGATGGCAACTATTTCATGTCTTTCCATACACTGTTTTCTAGAACGGGTATCCATTTCATAAACGAAGGTAGTGACATCACACGGGAAGCCTTCCCCTAGGGATATCATCCCATGGTTTTCGATCTCACACCTAATCTGTCCACCCACATGACATCGCATTGGAATTTGACAAGGCACGGCTCTCTGAGCATCGAAGTGAGCTTCACCAGAGTTCTCACCAAAACCGTCAACTGTATCGTGTATGGGGAGTTTTCCAACATCATTACCATCGACAAGGACAGAAACGTCGAGACCGATTATGGGGGTTATCGTAAGCGACTTCCCACCCCTTACACTTGTCATTTAAATCATGGGCGTCAATGTGGATTTCCAGAGCTTCATCGACGACAACAAAGAGTTTATCGTCAAGGAACTGAATGTACGTTACTTCAACATTGGGTGTTAAAACCCCCATACGCTATCGCGGAACTTTCAGCCGCCGCTAAAAAGCAAGCCGACTATATCGTCAACAAATTGCATGGTATTCCCTGGGATAGCGGTGATGTGGATTACAGCCAGCTCAAATCCCTCATCTCCCATGCCACAATGCGTGCAGAAACCGTCTACGTCAAGGAAGCAAAAAATAAATAGTTTCTAGCCAAATACATGCCTATGCCCGTCGGGGGTCTGTATGACAGAGGTTGTTCGTATATAAAACACTTAAATTTGTCCACACTGTGTGCATGGCACAAAGTTCTGTAAGAAATTTCTGTTCGGCCTCCATTATTTGGGGACTTCGGGATTGGATGATTGAAGATCTACACGCACACCATTAGACGTGCGCTGAAAACAACCCCGTTGTTCCGTTCTGTACAGTCAGATGTTTTCCCTGCTGATCAACTACCCATAATAATAGCGTGACCTGCCACTCTCGTCATCAACACGGATCCCCACACCAAGCCTGGGATGCATTGGGTTGCCATCTTTATCGACAATAACAGTGTGTGTGAACATATTTTGACAGTTATGGTTTTCCACCCCGTATAAAGTCACATCTGGCATTTATACGCAGAAACACTTCACGCACGTCCCATAGCATGCTACAACTTCAAAGAATAGCCTCGGGTGTTTGCGGCCATTACTGTCTCATTTACCTACTCTATCGTGCCAAGAACATTCTGATGAAAACTTTCCAAGCCCTATTCTCGCCCACCAATCATACAGGCAACGACGCCAAGGTGGTTAAATATTACAATACATTTTTCTAGACTGTAGGGTCCTGCCGCCCCTCAAGAGGCTGCGTCCAATCAGCGTACGCCTATAAAAGGGGCGTCCCAACGGCATGCCGGCCATAACCACGACAGTCGTCGAAGGGATCAAACATCATGGATGGTCAAGACGTTTGCGCACGCAAAGCAAAGCCAGTGAGCCGCTTTCCATCACCAGTATTTTCAACACTTTGCTTCCGCTCGACGAAGTCGACACCAAACGAGTCATCGTTGACATGAGTGTCAAGAACAACGTTTTGCCATATGTTCAGCTAGAAAAATGTGGAAGGAACTGTGCGGTGTCTAACCGTACAGAGTGGCAAGAACTGGGAAGCAACAAGTTAGTCATATCAAAAAATTTCAGCAACACGCAACCTCCTCAGAAGATTTGTTTAAATAATCATGAAATCTCTCTGAGACACATGTACGTTAACCGTATGGTCGTTATCAGCAAGGAACAACACGCCGGACTCAAACGGGTTGCCTATCTAGCAGCTAGCGTATTTTGTCAAAACCTTTTATCTTTATTTAAAAAGTTTTGACAAAATTCCAGGACACCCTTGACAGATATTTAAGATCGGTTGATATTAGCATGTACATAAAACTAAACTCTATGTTGCTACTGGAGAAATATTTGATTTATTTTGGGTGAAAAATTTCAACTATATAAAAAGTGTAAAAATACTTGCGCTCTCTTCTTCCGAACCTTAAGGGGGGAAATAAGTTAGTGAAATTGGTATGACCCTGAGTGGCGTTTTAGAATCACGTCAAAGTGTATTAGCTTTTTTTTTAATGTGACCTCATATATTTAATTGCATAATTTTGTAGCTCACGTTGGGACATTTTCAAAATGGTAGTGTCAAGCTTTTTCAAGTAAATAAGATCATGAATCACGAGCCCCATAAATTTCGGCATCGCCAGCGCCAGGCGTGGCGTTATAATTATTCAAACCTATCTTGGGAAGGTAAAAGGATGTGTGTGTGTGTGTGTGTGTGCACCAAGATAATACTCTAACGTGCTATATTGGGCACGCGTGACATTGACCCGTCAGCTCTGCCCTATTTGATGTTAATAAACAAAAAAATATAGATTTATTTTTATTTTCTAATTGTTCAACAATTCACTTGTAACTACAGACAATTCAACAACTCTAGCGTTCATCAAATAAAGGTTTGTGTTCGTAATGAGAGTGAAAAGATAATTCTCTTAAAAGGCGAAGCGAATTCGAAGTGAAGGTTAAAATATTTGAAGAAAAATTTAAGTCAAAGTTGAAGATAAGATTTTAGGTTATTATCACACAGCACTCCTTTTGAATTTTAAATGTTGCCTATTTGTGAAGTTATTGTAAGTCTAAACAGGATTTCTCATGTTAATCTATTTACGTTTTATTCGATGTGTTTTTAAGGTAAAACATTTAAACCAAAAAACATATATAATTAAATATTATATAAATAGTCTTACATCGTCACAAAATTATTTTAATCTTGAAGTAGTTTTTTGTAAACGCATTTAAAAAAAATCGTTCACATCTCAGGCTCTTTGATTTATTCATTAAAATGGCCTGTATGTATCATCATGCTGGGATGTAGATTAAAAAGTTTCGTGTAGCTTACATATACCTTAAATAGAAAGTAAGCACAAGATAGTTTTGAAATGCTAGTCAATGTTGTCAAGGTGCAAATAGTGGAGTGGGTGTTTATACTCGTCAATGTAAGAGGGGAAGTGCTATCTGCAGGTAAGTTATAGTTCTCATAGGGTGAACTGCTTAATTCGATCCATCTCTTTCTATTTAGTACATTTGCGTCTAAGTGTGATAGTGCTTAGAGTGCTTAGTTTCGTCAAGGTAAGATGCAACCCGCTTTGCAAAATAGCTTTGAAATCCTCAAGTAGGCAACATCGTTAGTGCATTTAGTTAGAGAGATAGCTCACAATATATATTTTTTGCTGAGATCTCGATTTTATCTATGTTTACATTATATAAATGCTATATGATCACTATCCAGTTAAAACACAATTTATTAGCTGTTCTAAAGAGATTATAAATTGAATTATCTCATATTGAGTGAGATAATTCAAATCTTTTCATTGCATACCAAAGTTTTATTCCTTCAAAGATGCAACGGCTCTTATGGGTGTGTGATTCAAAGTGAAAGAAATTTGAGCTTATACTTTGTGCTTGGACATTTTGAAGCTTCATTTCCCTCTAATGTTTATATATTTTTCCATGAGTGTACAGTTTAAATGACCCCCACCTGAATTACTATGCATAAGCTAGTGCGGTGATTATTGTTGACACTGATAAATAGCGCTGATCTGCTTTAGTAAATATCCATAGTAGCTGAGGTTTGCCTAGCTTGTTCATTGGAGGAAAACATTAGCCAATACCTCGTTAATTCTCTAATTCCATGGAGTAAGTAGATAAGTAAGTCTCTCAAAGAGTTTATATTTTTATTTCTTTAATCTCTTAGGGGAAATGTTTGTACAGAAATGATCATATTTATCATTTTAGACTCAATAGTGAATATTTACCCTTTTTATTGGTCTAAATTGATAAATGAGGAATTTTATAAATGTGTGATAACCACAAGGACAACCCTTAGTAAAATGTTGAAAATTTTAACCGTAAGTTGAAATTTTAATACGAGGTATTGACCTTTGTGGACCCAATATNATATATATACATTGTTCAAATATATGAGTGAGGATGTTAATTCTTTAAAAAGAAATAATAAAATTTAAATCCGGTAGTTAAAAAATGTTTAACGTAAGTATAACGCAATTTTGTTTGGGTTTGCTAGCGTATATTATTTCATTTCACACACACACACACACACACATATATATATATATATATATATATAAATAACGAGTTTTGAGTAAATATCTCCATTCTTAAACAATCGAGCGAGAAAGTCCGCGCGGAGTTCCGTACCATTTATTTACACATTCTAATCCAAACGGTTCTTGAATATCTGTCCTAATATTCGTGGAGTTTCAAATTATGTAACGTTTTTAAGTCTGACGTAGTATACGTTTAGGAAAGCAAACCTCTATTTATCAATTTGATGCAATTTATTTATTTAGCTCATTCATTAAAGGTGGGAGTGTAGGGGATACGAGAATAGGTCAGTGTTTTGGAAATTTTTATAGCAAAACTTTTTCTTTCTTTGTCAAAATAAGTAGAATATTGCTTCAGGATAAACATGAAACTTAGTTTTCTTCATATAGTGATATCAATATTTGTTGAATACATCTCATGAGCATTAGAACACTAGACGAGAAACTTTTTAAATGAAGATAATAAGTTTTCATTAAATTCCAGGACACCCTTGACAAATTTTAAATCACTGTTGATATTACCGTGTGAAGAAAATGTATCTTTATTTTTCTATTGGATCAATTTTTTTTATATTTTGGCAAATAAAAAAGTTTTGCTATAGAAACTGCAAAAAAAAACCGCCCTAAACGCACGTCCTCTACACTCCACCTTAAAAGGTTAATTTGCGAGGTTGAAATGAGGAGGTAGTAGATGATGTGCACCTCTATTAGCTTGGAGTGTAGATGGGAAAACCTCTCTTGTAAATATTTTGTTTAAAACCATCCCCAACGTGCCTGATAACTATTTTAACCTCTACTTCCTCGTCATTGGCAATTGTCTCTTGGGAGATTTGCACCTTTGACTACGTAGACACCGTCACGGTGTTTTTCACTTTATTAAGAAAAAAATACGTCATTTATTCTAGATAAACCATATAATTATTTAAAATAATAATAAATATTGTTCTTCTAAATAATAAATGTTTACTGAAAATGACAGTAAATCATGATATTTTCTATTCTTGTGTTCAAGCGTTGGTTGTTCTGCTTAATAATTGTCAAGTTGGTATGATTGATAACATGAAAGTGGATATGGGAAGAAAGAGTGTTTAATGAGGTACGATTTAGTAGTGTTGTGTTATTGATGTGTCAGGCGGGACTTCAACATTAACTCAAGCCACTTACCTGGCTGGACTGGATCTTATTTATACCTGCCTGCCAAATAGTCGCGAGTTATGCTGCTAGCTAAAGCGTATGTAAAAAATATATTTGAAAATGGATTATCATCATTGGGGGTCATGCTGAATAAGGCTTTAATCACGTTTAAACTGGTTTTATGATCATGGGTATGTCGGGGTTAAATACTAGTCAGAAGTACAAATATTTTTTTTCTCGGCAAAAATATATCCTTATTTTTCTACACATAAATGCGTATACATTTCTTCTAAACCCTAACTTACTCAGCCATACCCAATAAGTTTAAATATGCGAGTAGCCTAGACGGGAGTAAGATGTGACGTGCAAATTATATATAACACTTATATATATATATATATATATATCTTGTATGAACAATTATTATGTAGACCCGCCATGGTGGTGTAGTTAGCTAACGTGCTAGTTTCGTGTTGAGCTAGGCTGCTGAGGACTGGGAGATTGAGGTTCGAATCTCGGTAGGTTAGCTGGGGGTGGTTTTTCTTAAATGTTTTCCACTCTCCTTCCACACAAGTTCAGGTTCACGTCCTATAAATTCAGTCTTCCCAATTCCTAACCCAGTAGCGTAATTAGTACTGTAAAAGTATAACCTGAACGTATAGTAAGATGTGGTGAAAAAAACCCCAACCAATTGAGTCTGGCTTGTCGATGACGTGACAGTTGTTATTCAAACCATGGCTTGTTTGGCTTACGTTGATATTTCTTGAATGATTGTACACTCTACCTCCATACAAATCCTCTTACATTTCCTCTAAATTTTACCACATATCCATACGACTTTAGCGTAATTGATAGCCTATATGTGTACAGCCTGAAAGGCTTGTAGGGAGTAGAGATAAAAGCGTTTTTGTACTCCTAGTGAAAAAGAGAATCACTCAGTAAGTGTAGCTGAGCGCCAAAGAATTTGACTGGTATGCATTAAACTGACCCAGTAAAACTGATCTCTTAGCTTGGAGTTCGCATTTGGTTGTCACTATCAACACTACACTATAAAGCAACATGGCTAACTCACTCACTCACTCTGACACTAATGTTTACCCACTTCTATATGAGATAGAAACTTGAAATTTGGCAAACTCATAGCTTCTAACCTGTAACCTACGGGAAAATTCCAAAAGGTCAATAAAATTAATTTTTAACCCCCAAAAACAATTCAAAATGGTGGAGCAACTTTAAAGTCGGTGCTAACTTTTCTTTGGAGGCCTCTTGTGGCTAAACGGTAATTCCTATTTAAAAACGGATTGCACCAAAGTTATTTTTTTAATATTTTTTTAATTTTAGGTAAAGTTTGCACATTGTACATACATTTTTTAAATTTTCTGACACACTTATGGCATAGCTAGATTCATAAAATTGTAAAAATAAATCTACGTTCAAAACAACGCTGGAATTACATTAGTTTACACTCATTGGGATTTGGGGGCGGAGCCCACAGCGAGCAAAGCGAGTTTTCTTTTACATAGGTGAATGCTGTTATTATTATTATTATTATTATTATTATTATTATTATTATTAGCACCGCGTCTTACTACCCGTTCGGGCTATACGCACTTACGATAATATGTAATGGTAGGGTGATTGTGAGATGAAATGGAGGACCTACAGTTTAACGTGGAATCCGAACCACGGTGGAGGCCTGGCATTCCTCACATTCACAAGATGTCTTGTCAGAGGTGAAGGAAGGGTTTGGTAATCAGATAAATCTTTGCCGGGACCGAGAATTGAACCCCGGCCGCCAGAATAGAAGTCTGACACCTTACCCCTATTGAATGCTGTTACTTTACTCTTGAATTAACTTTTTATCTATATCGCACATACTCTAGTCGGTATAGCGTTTGTATTAAACGTGTTAGTTTATTATTTAAAAAAAATTCTAATATAGTAATATCTGATTATCCGTGGGTGGATTATCTGCTTTGTGGCTTAACCGTGGCATCTCACCAACAGCGTCGGATAAGTTTCAAAAACAAAACAACAACGCCACGTTGATGGAGATTGTACCAAGTAGAGTTTAGGGAAGAAATAATGACATAAGAGGCAAAATGTTTATGCACTAGAATGAGTTCAATAACCTAATTAATTATCAGGAACAGGAATAAGACACGCTCCTTTCTGACAAACTGATGTTACGGAAAATACATAGTGGAATAAGGAAATAAAAGCAGTGAAGTATTATTATTATCGCGTCTTACTACTTGTTCGGGTTATACGCACTTACGATAATATGTAATGGAAGGGTGATAGTGAGATGAAATGGAGGACCTACAGTTTAACGTGGAATCCGAACCACGGTGGAGGCCTGGCATTCCCCACATTCACAAGATGTCTTGTCAGAGGTGAAGGAAGGGTTTGGTCATCAGATAAATTTATGCCGTAACCGGGGATCGAACCCCGGCCGCCAGCATAGAAGTCTGACACCTTAACCCTGGACCACCAGGTCACCAGCAATGAAGTAGAAGACTAATACAAACATTTTAAATGACGTATCCCCTCTGGGCACAATGTACATTGATTTAAAGTGTTTTTCTTTATTATCTTATTACGTGAAATATAATTATGTGTTCATAGATGCAATCAAGATAGGTGAATATTGGTTTTAATTGATTGTGCTATGATCTCTTGTTTTACTAAATATGCGGATTAGCCGTGGTTTTGAGCTATCCGCTGCGCTCACCCACTCCATTACCTTGGGTAATCGGGAGTTAACTGTAGATCCAGAAATTTTGACTTTTTAACTATTTTGCTATATTATTTTTAAACATTTAATAAAATTGCAAAATAGTTACTGTTACCTTTATCATTTGAATGACATAATCATTCTACATTATGTTAACTAATATTTCGCTTTGTAATGGATTTTATAGTTTATTTTCCATCACAAAAATACAATAATATCTAATGTTAATAGGAAGGGCCTTTAAAAAAATACATTTTTTTTTGTAGGTCAACATAATACCATTTTAGTATTTTATTAGTGTTATCTTAGGCAGTGTTAATTTATTTATATCAAAATCAACAGCTGCAGATCACATTACTTAACATATGAATAAGTGAAAGTAGATGTAAGCATTTCTAGCTATCAAACAAGAGCCATGAAATGAAAATTGGATTGTATACATGGTCACCATGTTAAGTGTGGGTTGTTGTGAACACATTTTTGGATTAAGTATATTATAATATTATAGATTATATTATAATAACAACAGTGCAATCAAATTACTCTCGATGAATTACATTCGAGTGAACGGAAAATTGCACATGCACACATACAAGTGCACAAACACACTTACCCACATACACTAGTGGCTGGTACAGTGCACTAATTATTAATTAAAGTCATGGATGATTGTTTAACATTGAAATTGTCTCTCAGGGGTAATTAAAGTTTATTCTTTGACACCTAACGTGGTTGACACACTCGGTAATAGTGGATGTCAGTAGAAAAGGTTCATAACTCACACAAATACCTCTAAAAACTCATAAAAAGAGGGTCCAGATTTTGATGAGATGTCAAATTGTATTTTGTATATCACAGACAATGCTAATGTGTACATAAATTATGTTCATGTTATCCTCTGGTTGTGGAATTTTTTTTGTCTGTGTAATTTTTTGCTATTATGGATTTTAAGATAATATTTGATCGTTTTGCTTCATTTTTTTTTTTTTT
>CABFOW010000270.1:213748-244835 GCA_902141385.1 Timema californicum
TTTTTTTTTTTTTTTGCTTGACTGGTTGTAAAATATACATTTCTGGTGAAACATTATAACTGTGCTAAAGAGGGTTGCGTTTTAAAAGGTTATACATTTCTCTGAAGCAGATATTATTGTAAATAAATATTATATTTAGCAGGATGCAAGAGTTTAGTTGCTAAAGGCATTGGTTTTACGAGTATATTATTTTGCTTAAATTTATACATTGAGTGTTTTTTTAGTCCGGCGCATTGATTTCAAACATTTGTTTACTGTTTAATGGATTTTTGGGTATATTTGAAATCATTTTATATGTCATGCTATGATAATTTTTAGGTTCTTAAAGTCCGGGCACTGCTCATAAATATTAAATTAAAAGTGGTGAAAAACAAAATTACAGAAGGATTTTTCTTATAATCTGTACACAAGGCTTGTTAGGGGCTAATCAATTGAATAGAGTAGGCCTATAGCTGAGAGAAAATATGTGGATGAAGGAAGAAAAACTCGTTAAAACAATCAGATGAGGAAAATCATCCTCGTTGCATCCGGCTGGAACTCAAATTCAGGCCTTTCTTTCGATGGAGATCTTAAATAGCATGTAGAAATCATGTAATTAAACAATGGAAAAATCAGGGAATGCGCTCAAAATTATTGATAATTTTTATAACTTGGCTAAGTGCAGGTCTAACACTATTACAAATAACTTTGCCAGAGTAATTAAAGACGTTTAAATAAATAAAACGTATGGGGAAAGAGCATTTTCTAAGGATAGAAAATAAATTAGTCAAAATTAGCTGTGTCCCCATTTTGGTGAACACGTGGGCTAAGGCGTTAAATTTATCTGGTTTGGTTTTACAATTACGAGAAAGTAATGGTTTGAATCTCGGTATGGTGAATACAAAGTGTTTTTCACTAAATATCTTCCCCCTTTTAATCCACTTACATATTTATCTAAAATTTATAATTATTACAGCCATATATCATGGTTGGGTAGTACGACGTGGTGCACACATTTTTTAAAATATATATTCCCAACAATGCTAGTTAAGAAATGTCTGAAAATAAATAAATATTTTAAAAATTATTTGCACAGAAACTTTATCGAAAAAAATAAATAGGCCTACTTTATGAAAAGGCTGTACAGAGGTTTTTTCTAGAAATAATTATGTAAATTCTGATATAAATATTGTATAGTAGTAATTACATACAGTAATATTAAATATAATTAAGATGTTCAATTAAGTGAAAAATAACAACCTGGACATATGAATCGAACCTAGGACTCCTTAGGTTCGTAGCCAGCTGCACTACACGATAGACCGGTTAGGGAATTAAATTAATAAGAATTATATTACAAGTATTTCTAGTAAATTTCCAATTCCAATGAGTTTCTAGGTTACTCACAAAAGTTAATAATGTAGGGAATGTTTTAAAAAATGCTGTCTATACAAATATGCCTTTGCATATAAATATATATAAACTCATATATATTTTCTATCTATAGTAATGTTAGTTTGAAGCATAATCAATACATTTTATGTAAGAAAAAAAATATATTTATAAAATATATGTATATAGTTATAAAATATATAAAAAATATACTACTTATTATATGAGTATATATAGGCTAAATGCATATAGTATATATAATAGACAAAAATAAATAAGTATTTATAAAATACGTTCTGACCAGATTTCAAAATAGTGTCACATTTCAAATTATGCTTTCTCGTTAAAACACCCAGCTAGGGAGACAGAATGAGAATAGTAGGTGTATTGGACATGAACCAAATAAGTTACCACAAAATCACTTGCACCCTTCCGATGAAGCGACTAAACCTAAAAAAAAACAAAAAAAACACAACCCTTCATTTCATCTCCTCCCCTTCTGGCCAATAATGAGAGATATTCGACCTTTTTACCCCTCCTGCAAGCTTTCACAAAACTAGGGGAGGGGTAACCCATTGTCGGGTTTGAATAGTGACCCACGAGGTCGTATGTGCGCCGCTCACATCGTCAGCTTTCAATGGGGGAGAAGGGTAAGTGAGGGTCAACAATATGCATGGACGCATCGCTATAAACAGAGGCAATGGGCGTCTCGACGCTTCCGAATCCCGCGCAATTTTCCCTTCCCGTTCACGATGTTGCCAACTTGGAGGTTTCGAATTTATTTGGTGAGGTGGTTTTGCATCTCACTTTAGCAGTATCCCAACTAAGACACCCATGTACGAAAAGAGAAGGAATAAAATGAGTAGTTCACCCTGCGAGGTCTCATGTTTATCTGCTGGTAGCCCTTCTCCTTTTCCTCGGACGAGTTTACACAGTCACTAAACTCACTATACCAAGGTTCCACAACCCTATGCCCGCGGGCGCCATGGTGCCCACCGAGTCTTTTGCGTCTGCTCACAACTTTTTGACCACAGCTGAAAAATTCTTTCTAAGACTATTGAATTAATGGCACCGCGCTTTGGGCGTCAATTGTAACAGTATGGAATCAATCACCCCACATTGGGCGTCGATTGTAACACTACGGTATAATTCCCTGATATAATAATGCTGTGATGATTTTTAGGTTGTCTAAAGCTCCGTGATCGAGCGCCTATCATCACTGTACGGAAAAGATACAGTTTAACCAGCTGTCTATAGCTCCGTGTTCGAGCACTAATTAAATCGGTATATTAATAAAATGTAAGAAAGAGAACTAGTCACACACGGTTTATTTAAATGACACCTGTTAATTACGTATACATATTCCAATTAAATGTTCTATATCACTGCACACTCGCGATATTAATGTAAGTTATTTTAGACTGTGACTGCCAGTGTGTGGCTCTGACTGACTCGTGCGTGCGCGGGATCTCGGTGTAGATGTTTGGATCCCGGAGGGTGTGTGCTTGTGTGACTTGTGCGTGGACGGGAGATGCCTTAAACATACGCACAACGGTTTATATATGACATACCCCTTGCCTTTTTCTCCCCTCATCAACAGTGTAAAACTAACCAATAGAAAGAGTTCTAGTGACAGGTGTTGTGAAGGCTAGNCAAATACTACGAAGTTGTTCCTCTTAACAGGAATTGACGTAGTTGTTCTTTTAACAGGAAAGATGGTATAAAAATGTTTTTAGTGGTGAAATTCTTTTCACATTGTTTCTGGGAAGCGCGTGTTTCTTCATGGATGAATCTTAAAAGGATACTCTACATATATTACTTTAAAGAAAAACTACCTACATCCATGACTTTTTACATAATTAATAGTAATCCAAACCAATATCATTGCATCTTGACTAATAATTTGAATCTGTCACTTTTCACACAAAAATCAAATCTGTGCTTATCTCCAGTTATGCTGTTCACAAGAAGTTGGTGATTGAAAGCCCCCCTCTTTCCAATCCCTCCCTCTCATTTATCTTTATTTGCCGGCTCATTTACAAAGTGTACTTTTATTACTCGGAACTATCATTTTACTTACTAATACCATGCTAATACTTCCTATTTCCTTTGTAAACATCTTGTCATGGGTCTACCCACGTTTGTTTCCCGAATAAACACAGAATAAATATATATTTTAAAAATGTACCCAAGCACTGGAATGGTGGTGAGTAGTTAAATATTTCCTTGTGTCTTTATTTTGGTCTTGTTAAAATCTTATATAAAGCAGTATTTTTTTATCAAATTTTTTGTCAACTTGGAGGGGGTTGAATCCCTCTCCCCCCTTGGCTACGGCCTCAAGTAGGCCTATTGCCCACAACCACATGTAACGTCACAATCGCTGTTGGAAACTTAACATGGCAGTTGACCGGCCGTGTGTATAGCGTTGAGGCTGACCTCTGAGTCTGGCGGGAGTTAGTAAATTTACCTTGAAAAAGTAATTGGTGCCCGCCGCACTACCGTTAGTTTTGAATGTGCTCTAAGGTACAAAAAGGTTGGGGACCTCTGCACTATACTATTTGCGCCTTGAAAACATTAACTTGCTTTTTAATATTACCTTTTTATTGTTCCTTCGTATTATAGATAGACATATGCTTCCGCGAACCATTTTAATCCACATACTCGCAGGAAGACTTATACAGGACAATTCCGTGACCAAGGCAAATAGCCTAGGTTGCAGATGATTTATAAAAAATAACGCTTACGTCAAAATAAAAATAAAATATGTGACATTGTAAGATTATTTTTTAGAATATTTAAGAATGTATGGTTTAGATTTCAATATTATATCTTTAAAACTCGCGGAATAAAACATAGATGCATTAACATGGGAAACCCTATATTTACCTGTCATTACGTCACAGGTAAGCAACGCCCTTCAAACAGCTAGATCCAGATATAATTTTAAACCCTAGTGAAGACAAATAGGTAAACATAATTATTCTGAATATTTTGTTTGTTTCGATCGTATTTTTTTGATTTCCTATGATGCATATCTAAATTAATATACTTAAATATACACTCACCCTCTTTGGGGGTCTCGCATTAGACTAGACTGTGATGATGGGGAGATTGGGATTCGAGCTCCGGATGGGCTTACTGAAGGTGGTTTTTACTAAATGGTTTTACACTCTCTTTCCTCCAGGCAAATGTGAGTACACTTCCTATAAATTAAACCTACTTGATATCTAACAACACATTAGGGTAGTTAATGCATATGCGTACAGCCCGAACGGGTAGTAAAATGCAACGCTATAAAAAATAATACAAGCACAGTTTCACACATGTATTCATATATATTGTTTCCCTACCGTGTTTAGGCTGACCAGTAGTCTAACGGCCAGTAGTTTGATACCAGGTGGTACTGACGAAGATATTTACTATTTGTATCAATGTTGTGTCGTGGAGTGTTGCCAGGGCAAACAGATTTTGTTTAAATTATACCTGTGAACTGTTATGAGAACACTCATTGGCAAGGTACCAACGAAAATATATTCCCACGTGAGGTGAGTAAAGAAATAAACTGTGTATTATTGGTCAAATGAGAGAAAATATCCCATTCAAAGTTTTAACAAGATCTTCTTATTATGGCAAAACTACGCGACAAAAAACAGTTTTTTTTAAATCACCGCTTCTTACAACACGTTTGGGATCGGCGATAGAATAATGGTTTGCTGGTGACTTGAAGGTCATGGTTCAACTTTCGGACAGGTATTTTGAGGTGATTTTACACTAAATGCTTTATCACTGTTCCTTCCTTATCTCTTACTCGCACTAATCCGAGTGTTATTCCTCTCACATAATATCTACATTGTAAATTAATACATTACATATTCTATGAGTTAAAACCTATGAATTAAAAACAATAAATGAAAACATAAACAATGAATTTCGACAATTATTGTGATAATGTTTGACAAAAATATATTTAAATCTTAATTCTCTCTGGGTTTTTTTTCTTTGCAAGTGCAGTCCTTCCCTATCCTTCTCTTCCCGTCGCCTAAGATCATTTTGAACACCTGCGGGTCCAACAAAGCAATATAGAATGAGTCACCTGAACAAGATACGGACTCCCCTAAAGAAAGAAGGAGAGAGAATAAAGAGAGAGATAAAGAGAGCGAGAACACACATATTTGAGATAGCCTTTGTTCCAATGTTCCAGAGGATTCACTCCACTCAACAATTGAAAGGTTTGATACAACAATCAGACAAGTCGATATCTATAAATTGTTCAATAGAATCGACAGAACTGTTTTCATGTATAGGATTTAATATACAATATTTCTTTAAACAATACAATTTTCCTAGGAAGGGCTTTAAAAATATTTCTAGATCTACTTTAACTTATTCATACGCCAACTCATGTGATCTGTATCTATCACTTTTGGTAGATATTATAAAAACCTATAAAATAAAATAAAATAAAAATATAGTAAAATGCTATCATTGTTGACCGTAAATAATATGTTTGAGTTTTTTTAAAGGACTTTTTAAATGAAAATTGTACTGTGCTATTTTTATAGCAAAATCTTTTTTTTAAGTATTTTACTCTTTCTCTTACTAATCAACGTGTTTTATCATGCTAGTGTTATTTTAAGTATTATTATTATTAATAGTTTATTTAGTTATTATTTATTATATTTTAACCGTTTCCTTGCACAAAGACAAAGTCGGTTGATTCATTGTTGCATCTTGTTCGTTTCTAAGTCCACCGGTCTGTCAGGCAGGGCGCGCGCGCACACACCACACATTACATTGTGATGACATAATGGTGCGCACAAAACAATCTGTGTAATCACACAAGGGGGCGGTTTAGAGGAAGAGGCTGGGGGTGGAGGATGAAGGGGTCTGTTTAACAATGGAGCCCCGTCCGAGCGTCTAGTACTTGATTCGCACGGTGAGCGTTATTTTATAGAGATATCTTGTTTAAGAACAGCTTTTTTTTTTTAACAAAAGTTGTTTCGATTTGAAAATGCAGGTATCATAGTAAGGCAGACCATTTGTTTCTGATTTTCGGGTAAAGTCTACAAAATAAGACCCATGTCCCCCACTTATTTGATTCC
Organism: Timema californicum; assembly: GCA_902141385.1. Classification (NCBI taxonomy): domain Eukaryota; kingdom Metazoa; phylum Arthropoda; class Insecta; order Phasmatodea; family Timematidae; genus Timema; species Timema californicum. The sequence continues at coordinate 220,222 of CABFOW010000270.1, forward strand.
CGATTTGTCAAATTAATTAATTAAATTTGTAATTATATTGATTAAATAAAAGCAAGAATAATACATCATTATTATTATTAGCACCGCGTCTTACTACCCGTTCGGATTATACGCACTTACGCTAATGTGTAATGGTGGGGGTGATTGTGAGATGAAATGGAGTACCTACAGTTTAACGTGAGATCCGAACCACGGTGGAGGCCTGGCATTCCCCACATTCACAAGTTGTGATTAATACACGTCTTAGTCAGAGGTGAAGGAAGGGTTTGGTAATCAGATGAATCTGTGCAGGTACCGAGGATTGAACCCCGGAACCCCAGCACAAAAGTCCAACACCTTACCCTAAACCACCAGGTCACCAATAATAAATAGCTTTGCTAATGTAAAATCTGTCAACAATGAACATCATAGCCAATGGCGAGGATTTTTTTCACCGATTTTTCTTGGCAATTTTTAACTTTTTTTTTAATATTCAAATTTAAAAGTAAATTATTACAAATTATTAAGAATCTCCCTCTATTTATTTCCAGAAAGCCTTTAAGTTCCTATTAATAATATTTTTTTTTAATTTGACCAGCCGGGGTAGGTTTTGAACCTTATGCAATTAAATGTGATAAGCTATAACATTCTCCAACCAAAGAACTCCTAGCGGTTCTAGAAAACTGTCTGTTTACAGGGTAGCCACAAAATATCATAAAAACAAAAATTGTCTGAATTTTTTTGGTCCAAAAATACAATGCCTGACTAAAATTTATAATTTAATAAACAAAAATGATCAAAAAATCAAAACACACAATTTGTCATATATAATTAGTCTGTATTTGTAATGTGCTCAAAAATAAAAGTAGATTTAATTACATATTTTTAAAGAATAAAGTGAAATAAATATATTTCTATTCTCTATAAAGCCGCTACATATACCAACATTCTTTGATACTTATTTGATTTTCAGGGCGGTTTTAAATTCCTTGACACTTTCAAATTTTCCATATTTTCCTTGCTTATTGGCCCTCCCTAGTTATCCTTACACTGCCATATTTCTTTTGAGAATGGCAGCTGTGAATAATAAAGGCTACTAAAACAATCCTTAACCATGTTAAAAAGGATTTTTTTTTGTGGCGCTATTAAAAACACTTTATTTGTTCGATGTTTGTTGTATGTTTCTAACCATTTACTTTGATCTCACAAATACGACATTTCAAGTGAAACTTCCTGGTAAATCAGCTAATTTCACCTCTTCATACAATTTAAAAAGAATATTAAACATAAAAAGTACAGTTTTTAATTCTAATATTGATCCCATTCACGTTAGTTTTTTCGCTAACCACATTTTTAACTAACAATCTGCCTAAGGATGGATTTCTAAACATATGTATCGTGTTTCAGCACTCCGATATGTGGATTATTTAAATAAATGTTTTTCACGCGAAAACCTAAAACTATTAATCACTAGTTTCATAGAGCAGCCATCAACTGTTCGTTGAAACCGATTAGGTTAAATAACAATCTTTGATATGTTTTATAGGAAAATACTTCCAATCCTACGCTTTAATTGATGAAATAACAATAACAATTTTGGATGGGTGGTAATTATCAAAGAATATACAACTTAATATATGATATTGGACTCTTTAGGAATGTGTCTCAGCAGAAAAAAAAAATCTATTATACTAAAAAAAAATACTTGACTTGTTTTGTATCCATCCTAGAATAGCTTAAATTTGAACCATGCCAGTCTTGTCTTTGCTCTTAGAACACTCCTACAAAAGAATACTTCCATTGAAGACTGTCCTAAGTTTCTCGCTTATATTCAGCGGGGAAGCTTACAAAATCATATTCACTCTTTCAAGAGTTCATAAAAGAGAATCTTTGTCATTCTTTAAAAATATAGTTTCCGTTCAAGAAACTTGGAAGATATTACAGTCCCCTTTAGTGGTTACATAAAAAATAAAGCTTGTAAAATATTTCAAACCTCAGATAAGGTTGACTTTATCGGGTGAGGTTCTTAACATTACAGTGGTGGTTGGGGAAATTTAGCGTGGGGGGTCCAAATTTATCCCATATCCCGACTTCGTTAACTTCGCATCTCGTCAACCACTGCAGTTGGTCATTTAATAGCTTGATATGTTACTGAAAATTTATTTATTTAATTATATTACTATTATTTCGCATTATTTCCGCATTCAATGTTAACGTGCCTGGATGTTAGATTCAAGTCGTTGCTCGGATACAATTTTTGACTAAATAAACTGAGAATAAATCTTTAAAGTGATTCATAATTTTGATTTTTTGATTAATAAAGCACTACCTAAGTTCTATTTATCATCGTAGCTATGCGAGTTGAAAGAACAATTACAGATTGAAGGATACCAATTTACTTGATTTTTCTACACATATTTTAGCTTTAGTATTAGTATTCTAGGGTTAATAATTTACAATACTGCAATCGACAAATAAACTTAACTTTGGAAGGGGAAAAAATGTTTCCTTACAATCTAAATTTAACGCAATGTTTCAAACGTTTTTTTCTCAGTAAGTTTTACTAATCATAGTCTGCCTTTCTTTACAGTGATATCACAGGTATAAAAAAATATACAAACGATAATAATGCAATTATTTAAAGAATATTATAAAATGTAGGCCCTATTTAAGTAAATTATTTAGTTGTACAACATTGGGAGAGTTCCATTAAATCTCTACGGTATGCGAAAATATATTTAAAACATAAGCTCATCAATAATTACTTATTTTATAAACGTTCTCCGTGGATGGAAATTTTTCCCATCTGAGTATTGAGTACTGAGCACATAGGATCTCTGGCACCTCTGGTTTGAATCTTGGCAAGGAAAACATGAACAAATAATGATTTGGAGTTTATTTTAGTTGTGGTTTGAGGTGAGAGGGGGTGAGGGGGGCTAATAATCAGGTTTGGAGCAAATTCTGTCCTTAAGGTTTTACTACCCAAGCTCCTTTGTACATTTATTTTTAAAAACATTTAGATTTTATTATAACGTGACTCTGTGGATCTAAAACTTGTAGTAACGTCGTAGGATTATTATTATTATTTTTTTTTCGAATTTGATGTAAACCTCATAGCAATATTGGTAACGGTTTTTTCGTATGTCATCATGGTTATTCAACCGTCTGGTGACGAGTTAATCCCCGAATTCTGTGATTACGTTTTCGATACTTATATTTCTCCAGATGCAATATAACCTCTAGCCGTTTGAGTTAAAATTTCACTGTCCCCGAACCGCTCAACAAATTCTTGTGACTCGTTTCACTCCAAACCGAATAGGTGGAACACTCCCCATCTCAGTATTTAGACATTTGTGAGAGGTCATAGATTGAAACGCACACTTGTATATGAAGCAAACCGCCAAATATATTAAAAGGGAACAGCGGAAAAGGTCAGTTCTTTATTTTATTTAGCACTGCGTCTTACTAACCCTTAGGTATTATACGCTTAAGTAACTTACTAATTACACCAATGGGTTAGGAGATAGGGAGGTTGAATTTAAGGACGTGAACCCGCATTCACATGGAGGGAAAGTGGAAAACTATTTAGGAAACACCACTTCCCCCTCAAATTCACCCGACCGAGATTCAAACCTTGATCTCCCCGTCTTCAGCAATCTAGTTTAATATGAAACTAGTACGTTAGCTAACTACGCCACCGAGGCAGGTACAAAGTTCTGGATTGATACAATTACTCTGTATAAAGAAAGAGTAAAAAAAGGTGTCATAAAAATGTTTACTTTAAGGTGGTGGTTCTTAAATGATATGCCATGGCATGTTAGTGTGCTGTGAAATTTGGCAAGTATGCCGCCAAAATTACCTTAGGATCAAATTAACAAAACATCTCGTGATAAATTCACTACTAGCTCCAGTTTTAAGCACCCTAAAGTGTTATAGCGTAATGACGATGGCAATTAGTTTCCGATTTACTTGGAATGAATATTGCTATCGACAAGTATCTATCTGCGTCTTTTATTAAGAACACCTATGCAATGAAACAATGGTTCAGAGTAAACTGTAGCAGCATCTGACCTACAAATATTCCGCCAAGTCCCATAAAACCATCATATTCAAGGCCGTACCCAACCAATAATTTCTGGGGGGGGGGNGGGGGGGGGGGGGGGGGTGTTTGGTGGGTTCATCCCCCAATTGCAGGAAGCTAGAAAAAATTGTATATTATAAACAGTTCTAGAAGCTATGTGAAATGTTTTTTATGGCAACTGTCAGTGGCTAAGAATAACTATAAATATTAAACACCTCTAGAAGCTCTCTGAAGCACTTTTCTCTTTCAAACACAACACCATTACTGCCGAAGGCTAGGATAATTAATTTTTACTAAAAACTCGTAAGATTTGTGAAAAGAAATGATAGGTATATATATATACATATATATACATATATATATTGTTGAAGAAACATTACACCGAAGATCATAAATGAAATAATATACACTGTTACAGTCTTACTTTATGGCATTAGGAACTATTACATTATTACAGAGAAATTGAAAAAAGAGAAACCAAAGAGCACAAGAATCAAATTCATTTTCAAAGACCTGAATTAAAAAATATATATCATATTTGCTTATAGGTCAGAAATTATTGTTTTTATAAAAATATATTTCAAATAAGAGATTGTTATCTTTAATAGTATTTAAATTTTACGATGATAAGTTATTTCGTATCGCAAACAGTTGCAAAATAATGATGAAAATTGGAAAACTTCCCCCATACAAAGTACCCTCAAATTAATTTTCATGGGAAAATGAGTTTTTCCATCAAATTTATAATGATAAGTAGAGTCTATATATAACATTTAATCAAAATCACTCAAGCGAATTTGGGGAAAATCGACTTTTTTTCTTTTTGCTCTTCAGCAACCTAACCTTAAATTTGGGGTTATATATCTAATTCCAAACACCCCTCGGGGAGGATATGATGAAAACTCTAGATACCAAGTTTTAGCCCAATCGGTAAAATAGTTTCAGCACTAGCCCAAGGTATAAATAGACAAACGGCATCGCAAAAAAAAAACTTGTTTTGTTTCAACATTTATCAAAATATCAAGTTCAAATTTTTTGACGATCAGAATACTTTCTCACCAAGGTGCGGAGAGATAGTATAAAGTCTTTGAGTTTTAGAGAGTGCAACTGAGACGTCATTCGAAGTTATTGAATTGATCGCATTAAACACATCACATGGTTTTGGCGAAAATTTAATAGGGGAAACTTGACGCAGGTTGAATCCATGCTTACCTAANTAAACACATCACATGGTTTTGGCGAAAATTTAATAGGGGAAACTTGACGCAGGTTGAATCCATGCTTATCTAAATATGAATATAATGTCCCTTTGTCAAAAAAAAAAAAAAGATAGGTTGACATGTCTTTGGACTTCAATCAAAATGTTGTTGAAAAAATTAAATTAAAAAGGCAATTTTGCTCTGCAAATACATGAGAGCACCATTAGATAAATAAACTTATTGTAAGCTGCATCTCAATACTAATTAGAATTTGTATCTAAATATATTAGAAAAATGTATTATATCACAGCCTTTATGCAAGTGTGCTGTGGAAATATTGTCTTCAACTAAGTGTACCCTATTTTAGGTATTATAGACGGAAGGAATTTGCATAATACCATTATAACGAAGTGATGGAAGTTAACATAAGAGCTAATAACGACGAGAAAGAATTAGCCACATCAAAAAATGCAAACAGGACAGAATTTACCACAACCTTACTCATCACCACTTGAGTCAAATCATGTGTGAAAACAACAGTAATATCTTCTCAAAACATCTCCTGAAAAGTTCCTCATTTGTTCTCGACGCATTGATCTTTTAAAGCGTTGGGAGAGAGAAAGAGCCCTTCATTATTAAAGTTGACTTTGTCCGGCAGGCTTGTTGAAGGGCCGCGAGCCTACCGGAAGTACATTGTGTTGTGAAACGTCCTGAACTCGGAAGCCGCGAGGGACCTCCTACTAAACTATATCTTGAGCTCTGTCGCCTCTTGTTCTATCTAACCCCCAGGGGTAGCGTTACTATTGTATTGCTGTATTGCACGCACACTCTCTCAAAGCTAGTTACAGCTAAGTAGCTCTCCTCTGTGACACCGACATGGTTTCCAGACAACAGTGACCTAACTCCCTTGTTTGAATTGTTGAACGTCGAGATTCAGTCCAGTTTTCACAGCAAGAACCTTGCATGGCATTTGGAAATATATTAGATTTAAAGTAGGATTTTAGTAAAATGAAATATATTTTTGATATTAGCCATCAAAAGTGACAGCTGCATAACACATGATCTGAGGTATGGATACGAGAAAGTAGATATATAGACTGTTTTTGGTTGGAAGAACGGCTTAGAAAATTCAAACACATTCCTTTGCGGCCAACATAAATAACAAATTACAATATTGTTTGTGTTATTTTACAGGTATTGCTAATATCTAAGAAAAGAGATGGTTGCAGATAACATGACTTGATGTCTGAATATATTTAAATTTGTTTAGTAAATTAAGTACGGTGACCTGGTGGTCTAGAGGTAAGGTGTTGGACTTCTGTAATGGGGGTCCAGGGTTCAATCCCCGGTCCCGACACAGGTTTATCTGATTGCCAAACCCTTCCCTCACCTCTGACAAGACGTGTATTAACCACAACTTGTGATTGTGGGGAGTGCCGGGCCTCCATCGTGGTTCGGATTCCACGTTAAACTGTAGGTTCTCCATTTCATCTCACAATCACCCTACCATAACACATTAGCGTAAGTGCGTGTAACCCGAACGGATAGTAAGATGCGGTGCTAATAATAAACTTAAGTACCCACCAGATACTGTTCTTCCTACCAAAATTAGGATTTAGTAAACTTTCTTGTTGTCATATAAGGTTTTTTATACTAAATATGGACTGTACTTTCAAGTATAATACGTCAAATCATGTGAAATTTAGATGTAAATTTGTATAGCTAATACCAATACCCATACAATTCTCGAATAATACAGTTAAATAAAATGAATGCTCACAGCAAACAAATTTCTTTAATATTTTCTACAGGGTTTTTCCTCTGAGAATTGGATTGTAGTTGGTTGTTGTCGTAGGCAAGATGACATTATCTGCAATATATCCGTAGTGACTCCAGGGTTACACACAGAGCAATGACGTTACATCATATCAAGTGGCAGGATATATTCCGGCCTATTGTTTTTGAAACGCCGCAAGCACTTTCTTCAACGATGCTACCCACCTTAAAGATGATAAAATACTAAATGCAATGTAAATCTTATATCTAGTAGAGTCTTAATTTAGATCTTTGTAACAGTTTTTTTAAATCTCTAATTCATAAGCTTATTTTTTATATTTTTAGTATTTTTATTTAGTCTATCTCTATTACAATTAAAAGTTAAATTATTTAATGATTTTTTTTATTAAGCCTAAGCAAATCCAAACTTTTGAATTTCGATCTGAATCTAAAGTTTTTTCTTACTAGCTTGAATCAAATCAGATTTTGGAATAATATCGAATGCAATCCGAATACAATGTTTTAAGACCAAAATATTTTAAATTTTATTCGAAGCAAACTATTTATATGATGATTTCTTTTCCCGAATTAAAATAAAATTGAAATACAGTCACATGTCTTACCTTAAATTTATGATAAAGTTGTTAAGTGTATAGTATCTGATCAATGCTATCGATAGATTCTATAAAAGAGTTTAAAGCGCTTGCTTTGGTGGCTGCATGGTCTAAGGCGTGCGTCACTCTCGCAATAAACTAAACTGCCTAAACTAGACTTGATTTCATAAGAAGTAGACAACGGAATTTTTTTTTCTCGTTGGTGCGCCCCAAGAATCGTAATAAACTCGATTAAATAATCTTGGTGGCCAAATGTTTTAAGGCATCACTCTTGAAATACACTGGTATGGCTATGACCGGGAGATCGGAGTTTGAATCCTGATCGGGTGTACTGAGGAAGTTTATTCCCTAAATAGTTGTCCACTGTCTTCCATGCAAATGCGGGTATACTTAATCTTAATTCAACCTTTCTGATCCATAACTCATTTAGCGTAATTAATACATATGCGTCTAGCCTCAAAGGTATAAGACGCGGTGCTAATATATATATTATATCTGAGGAGTAGAAGATGAAAGTTAGGGGAGGGGAAATATGAGATGAGGGATTCCAGTTCGAGGCTATACGGGGCCTATAGGACTTACATATATTTTAGTCCTACTAGTCCTCAATATATATGTTAACTAATGACGGAAGGAAATAGCAACTAAAAATTAATTGGGAGGCTGGAATAGGGCATCTGGAATGCACTAGACTAATTTATAAATTTAAAAAGAGTTTGGCTTACGTGAAAAAAAATTCTGTTAAATAAAATAGAATAAATTACTCAAATATAGAACATAGGTCTGATTGGATATGTTTATGAATGTAATAATTTTTTTAAGAATTTAATCTCGAGTTTTTATTGTCAGGAAATAAGAAAGTAAGGTAGCCTATAAACCCTATTCGCTTCCCTATCTCTGACAAGTAAGCAGTACTATTGGTATGCTTTAAATTGAAAAAGATACACGCACACCAGAATCGAACCTGGTACCTTTGAATTATTACGCCAATGCTTTAACCACTGGGTTATCCAGGTATCGTCCCATGCTTATAGTCATTCTCCACTCAAATTTTAATATAAGCTATTTTCCATAATAATATTGGTTCTATGGCTGTATATGTTAGTTGTTAAGTATCCCTAAGCTCTAAGTTTATCGTGTGTGTTTAAGAGAGTACACCTAAAATCTTCAAAAATTCAAAATGTACAGTACATATAAAATATTTCCACTTCCTTAACGTTTTTTAAAAAAAACAACGACTAAGTGCCCTTTGCCGTGTATTTAAAAAAAGTTATTTGTGAATAATTATTTATCAGGGAGGAGTCTCACAAGACCACAGCATGAATCACACATACGCACCACGCATTCCGCGCGACAGATATATACACACATACACCGGCTACACATGGACGGATGGAAGGGGTCCCCACAAAAGGCCCCATTGGAGAGCGGACAATTTATAACTGGGTCCGTACCCCTCTGAGACCGGCGACTGACAGACCTTAGAATCGGACTCTATCATAATACACGGAGGTGAGATTATATGATACGGTGGAACGTCGTGGCCATCATAATGGCTGGCGCGTCAACTACATTCCTTTAACTTGTGATTACCTCAACTGGAGGAACCAACTAAGTCACAGCTACAAGATTTATTTTCTTAGTACTGTAGTCGTTTGGGTGAATTTACTGTCAAGAGTTCTCTACACACTTGATTTAATAAATACACACACATACCATTTAATATATATTACATGTATTTAATATATTTTTTATTAATATTTTACCACTAGAAGGACTACCTTCATTTTTAGGATTTTTATCTCAATGATTAGTTAGTCAATTTTTAACTTTTGAAACTCAAATGCTTTTATTAAATGTTATTGTAATATGAACTTTAACTACACTATAAATAATATCGACGAATTATCTATATAAGAACAAGCAAAACCCATTCATTCACTCACTTACTCACTCAATCATCCCCTTATCTGCTCAACCCCTGGGCCTGGAAACTAGATATTTGCCTTAAAGTTTCCTTTTAGGCCCTAGGAATGAGATAATACGAGGTTTTGCGAAATTTTATCTCTAAGGGATGAAACAATAAAATAAGGGGTCTGGGGAATTGGAGTTTTCAAAATTCCATGATTTATCCTAAGAAATAGCAGCCATAGACCCTTGAGATTTAATATGAAGGTTTCTTTCTAAAGTTGGGAAAGACGTTTTTAAAGGTTTTTCATATTTAATTCCCTAAGAGGGTAGAGAGGGGCAGAAAGGGGTTTGACTCACTGACTCATACCCGTCTTTCTCCTAATCCTGGAAAAAATAATTTTGCTTGCCAGGAAGGAAGGTAATGGGGTTGCCCCATACAACTAGAAAAATTTATAAATATTGGGAAATTTGTAAATAGGGTACTTATGATTTGAAAATAATTTTTAGATGAGGTAGAAAATTAAAATTGGTCAGACAACTCCAGATAACTTAGTAGCTCTTAAAATTTAAAATTTCTTAGAGTGAATTGGAGAAAATACGTTGGGGTGCACAAAATTTCAAAAACTAATACTAAAAAAATTCTTCCAGTGTGGAATGAATGGGCTATAATCAATAAAAGTGAACATTTAGTTACTCCCTATTTTTATTTTTATTGACCACTTATGAATTAATTAAGGAAAGATCTAAAGTTGTCGCTTACCACTTTTTCTAAGGTTCTTATTTGTAAAATAGGGGATTTGAACCCATTTATAAACACATATTTTTTATATATTATAGAGCTAGTGTTGGTTACGTGGACTAAGCTTCAAATTCATCTAGTTTGATTAAGCGGTGAATGTGACAAGGTTCAAATTCCTGTGAAATATACTTAGAATGATTTTTCCTAAAATAATATCCCACTCTTTCTCTCTCCGCCAATGCGGGTACATCTCCTCTAAATCCTACCTTTCTCATTCCTGTCCCAAACTCCCAATAGTGTTAATACATATAGAGCCCAAACGGGTACACTATTTTTTTTTAATACTTAGCCTACTAAAAGTTAATTTAAATTAGTCACCACTGAGCTATCCAGGATGCGTTCCGTTCTCAGAGTCAATATTCACTCATACTTTAAGGCAGTCTTTTTTTAATTTTTAGAATATGATATCTAGATGGAGTAATCCTCACTAAAAAGCATAAATAAAAGCTTTGGCTATTTGATTCTTAAATATGTAATCCCTTACGATTATAATAAGTTGTCAAGTGGCAGCAATAAACCAACTACGGAGTCGAAGGTGGCTGCGTTATCTGATAGCTCGTGATCTTAATAAAATCACACATTTGTAGCCGACGATTTCCACACGTCCAATCATAGACTCTGCCTTAAACTATGAGTGAACAATAACCCTAAATACGGGACAGATCCTGGACAGATCAGTGGTAGACCATTTGCGCACTAAGATAAAGGTTCCAGGTTTGATACCCGTATTCATGTGTCATTTTTCAACTCACTTACATTATTTGAAACGTGTTCTCTTTCATATAGAGATCCCCGTAATTAAAACGAGTTCCAGCCTGTGTGTATTCACTTAATTAGAGTGTCACATAAGCACCTGGTCCTCAACACTGAAATGTACTCACAGAACTGAAGCTATATATTGAAAAGATCCGCTTCGGTGGCCACACGGTCTAATGCGCCACTCTCGCAGTAGATTAGACTCCAGATGATGGGGAGATTGAGGTTTGAATCTAGGTCAGGTGTACTGAGTTATTTTTAAAAGTGGTTTTCCTCTTTCCCTCCACGCAAATTCTGGAACACTTCCTTTAAATATAGCCTTCCTAATCCCTAAAACTATTAGTGTATGTCTTGAACGAGTAGTAAGACGTGATGCTTTATTTTTTAATTACCGTGTCTTACAACCCATTCGGGTTTAACGCTTATGTACTAATTACGCTAATGGTTTTTAGGTAATAAGAAGGTTATTTTAATGGATAGGTATCCACATTTTATTGGAGAGAGAGTGTAATTTTTTTATTTAAACACCCTCAGTACGCTCGACCCCGTCATCGGCAGTTTAATCTACTACAAGAGTAGCGTGTTAGACCACGTGGCCACCGAAGCGTGTACGTGGTGCTTAAATAAATACATATATGCATACATTGAAACCTTATGGATCTGTTATTGTTTGGATCATAGACTTTACTTGACATATGAAGGCCTAAACAAAAATTCCAAAATTATCTACCATTTCCTCAAACATAAAAATACCTTATTTTACCATACAGATGCTTTTCCAATCAAATTACTTCTAAATATTTAATCAGTCTGAGTTATTATTTTATTTTACACTTGGGCTATCGTTTTTTTATATAAGCCTATACATTCGATTAACATTTCTTAGTAAATATAAATGCATTATGGAAATATCTGTTGACACTCCTCTAAAATTTTGTTCATTAAATTTTATTTGTGTAATGTGTCTTGTTCAAAAAATTACTTTACAAAATTTCAAACATTGCTGTTCATTTTATAGAATTGAATAGTGTATAAAACTCTTTTAACTTATTAATATAAAACCTAAATAAGTATTAATATATTCGGAAATCGCTAGACGTAAAATCAGTTAAGTCCACCAATTCATTAAAAACGTTATTTTTCTATTTATTTAATTCATAGGACAACGTTTGAAAACAAATTTGCCACGGCCATTACCTTTTGTCATATCTATTCATGCCACCAAGCCTTTATATTTATCCATTGTCACACTAATCTTTATGAGGAATGGGAAATAAAAGTTAATATTTCCAGCCTGCAGAATAAACATGTCTTTAACATTAAATACCACAGGCATTCTCCTCTATTCATCATTCCCATTCGGTATACTCAAACAGTCATGCTTCATAAATATGATGAAGCGATATATGAGAATTGTTTAAAATTGTAATTGTTAGCTTTTGTGACGAAACACTCCACCCCCACGTTTTATATAAAAAAACTTGGTTCGTTAGGAACAACACCTAGTCGTGTCCGATAAATAGGCGGTGGTTAAAATATTTCACACAGCTCCACACGTCCATATACGCTGGTTTAATAAAATACGAAACATTACCTTTTCCCGGTTGATTTAAATCCTAAGAATAGGCTTACGTACAATACAATAACTTTAGCTCTTAAGATGAAATATTACATATATAAATATTTTCTGTCGTATATTTTACGTGCACTCAGAATTTTATTTCTTTTGTGAATGGGTTTAAAAAAAATTGTTCTACAGATAAAATCAATATAGTTTATTATATATCCATACATGAACCTAGCTATCCGACTGAATGAATCTCACCCACGTGTAGTCTAATTTTCAAAGAAGAATAGTTTGTAGATCTACTGTCACGTAGTCATACGTCAAGTCGTATTATCTACAGCTGTAACTTTTGGAAGATATTATAAAAATAACTCTATAGCGTTAGCCCGCAATCGATACATACCGACTATGTAGCCACCATCTGCTGGCGATTATAGTGCCAAACTTTGTGGATATAAGGTGTCAGTGGTAAGCACAACGAATCCTTCGGCCATTAATATCAGTGTTATATATTAGTGCTACTATATTTTCGTTCAACTAGCTCCTTATTTGTCCTCACGAGGCTGAGTTGACCTCCTTCCAGACCCACTGCTTTACAGAAAAACTTGGAGGCACTGGGGATCGAACCCAGAATTTCCGGATCTTTAGCCAGGAACTCTGACCACTAGGCTTAGAAGCGGTCAGATATTGTCGCTGCTTACGAAACAACACTAATCAATTAGTTAACGGCTATCATTTAAATAATAGTGTTCTGGCAGCCATAAACTTTCGAGTTACTTAAGGCCAGTGAGTTGGTTGATATAATTATGATATATGATACGATATAATACGATTTCAAAAATCCTATTTTTTCTGTTAAGATTCCTTTGGGTACGTAAACATTCTGAGAGAGTTATTTACATATTGAGCATTCTAACTCCAAAAGGATCGTCAGACGTATCCTAAGCCAATGAAGATTTGGTTAGTTTTGGAGAGGGGAGAAAGATTCATATAAATGATGATTATTATTAGGTGTTCTGTCTTACGACAGGTCAATTCATTTTGTCGGTTAACTTAGACCGCCAGTGTGTCCTATCATCTGCCTCCTACTTTAGTTCCCAGAATTTTCTTCTTTCATTCACGTCATCTTATATTTGAATCATCAGTCTTCCTAAGCTCCTCTTTTCCTAATACTTTCCTTCTATGAAGTCATGCAGAAGACAGTTCCTCCTAACGATGTGTCCGATCCAGTTTGCTTTGCGCCGAAGAATCACATCCAAAATGGATATCTTCTAATCCACTCTTCTTAGGACATATTCATTCGAATAGAAATTAAAATCTCATATAAACGTGCGCTGGTCTAATTTGGCTGTTAGTTTATTGGAGAAGTGTTCTTTTAAAATGGGACCTACCTGTGAATAATCATATTTATTTAGGAGGAGGGGGCTTTATATTAATATTAGTTAACCATGTAGTCGGCACAGGTGTCTTAACTAAAATACGATCAATAACTACTTGAAGCACACAAATCTTCATAAATCGCAAGGTTATTTTTTCTTCCAAATTATTCACGCTCAGGATGAAAAGGGAAAGGAGATGTAGCAAGAGAGTGAGTTACACAGAAATTTAAACTAGGAAGATTAAGTGGGTGCAAAGGTAACTATAAATATAATTATATATTATGTAGCCTATACTCCATATACACAAACTTGCTGATTTTAATAGTAAGAACAAGTTAATAATTTTTTAGGCATAATTTAAGGAAATAAAACATTGCTTCAGTTTGGTTAATTTTCTCTACATATATTAATCTGCACATTTCACGAATTTTTGTCATGATCATAGGGGCCTTTGAACAGATAGTTTTTAAATGAAGGGAAACGGTTATTGTCAAATTCCTTATTGCCCATGACATAATTCAATAACTGATTATACTAATATGCATTAAAAATAAAAATAAAAGCAGCTACTGAAGTAATGTGTTATTTAGTGTGTTGATAAAATTTTTGTTTTAAAAACTACAAATATTGGTCTTAACTCGTGCTTTTTTCAATTCCACCTCAAGAAATACAAACACATTTTTTGACTGTAGGCATTTACACGATTTGACTCTATCATTATTGCAGATCCCGGATTTTGATGACATGTCATATTTTTTTAAATTGCATATCCTGTAATTATTACAAGACATGGTTATTATAATCAAGTCTCGTAGATTATGGTGGACAGGATATACAGCGCGAATGGGAGATTCTAAAACCTTGTTCTGAGTATTGACTGCTAAACCCAATGAAAAGAGACCATTAGAAGACCTAGATGCAAATGGGAGGATGCCATTAGAATGGACCTGAAATATATAGGGTATAATGAGGTAGACTGGATAGAACTAGCTCAAGATAGGGATAAGTGGCATACTTCTATAAGTGCGACAATGAATGGTCGAGCTACTAAGGCCATAGAGCAGGTAAGAAAACTTGTTTTTTTGGTACATCCCAAGCAATACATGTGTGTACATTAATTTGTTCATGATCCCTTGGTTGTAGAAAATATTTGTTGTTGGTCATCTTTGTTTAATTTTTAGGCAATTTTTAATTAGTCTTAGACATTATTGTTGAGTAAATCGATTTTTAGATACTTTTGATATTGTATGTTTGCATAAATACTCAAATATAATTATTTTAATCACAAAGTTATCAAAATGAGAAGATGATGTAGACGATGAACTTTGTATCTTCTTTACACGTATGGTTGTAAAATACACATTCCTGGTGAGACACTGCAACTAAGCTAAAGAGGGTTGCTTTTAAAAGGATAGATATTAATTCTTAAGCAGATATTTGTAAATAAATATTATATTTAGCAAAACGCAAGTGTTAGGGTGTTAAAGGCTTTTCATCATATATCCGAAAAAAAATTTACTTTCTCGCTATCTTACAAGTAGAGAAAAGTATTGTGATCGTCAAAAAAAATAGAACTCGAGATTTTGATGCATATCGAGGTTTCATGACCCCCGAATACGAAAAAGTTGTTTTTGAATTTCCGTTTTCTGTCTGTACCTCCAACTAGGGCCTAAACTATTTTACATATCAGGCTAAAATTTGGTATGTATAGTATTCATAGGGTTGTCCCAAGGGGTTTTTGGAATTGTATATCTTACCCTAAAATTAAGGGTAGATTAAAAAAGGGCCAAAAGGGAAAAAGTCCATTTTATCAAAATAGGCTCTAGCGATTTTGATTAAATTTCATTTCAAAACATTTATAAATATTCTAAACAAAATGGCTAACCTCAATATTTTGGCAAAAATACTAAAAAGGACTCCGGTCTGATATGTAAATTCTCATTTTTTAAATCATATCTCTGATACTATTTGAGATATGAAATTACTTATCATTGTAAATATGTGTATCTATTTATAATACAAATATTTTATTCGAAACAAATTTTTATGAAACCAATAACTTTCAAGCTAAGCCCAAAAAATATATTTTTTAACTTTTCGAACACTAAAGGTATTGCGACCGTAAAAAAATCTAACCTGAAATGTTGATAGATGTCGACGTCTCATGACCCCCTGAACCCTAAAAAGTGGTATTTGCAATGCCATCTGTCTGTCTGTCTGTATTTAACCCCAAAATTAAGCGTGGTTTATTAAAAAGCGAAAAGAGAAAAAAAATTGATTTTCTCAATATCGGCTCCAACGATTTTGATTAAAATTTTTATCTAAGCGTTGATTAAGATTATAAATGGGCTATTTTTATTTTCCCATGAAAATGAATTTTAGGGTACTTTACTGAAGCGGAAATTTCAGTATCTCCGCAACTATTTGAGATATTAAATAACATTTCATTACAAAATTGTAGTACTGTTAAAAATAAAAAACTTTTATGTGAAATGTATTTTTATAAAACCAACAGTTTTTGAGATATTTGCGAATATATTAATACAATTTGGTGAGCTTAGGGTTTAAAGAGATGCTACTTAAATTTTAACGCAATAATTCTCTAATGCCATAGAGTTAGAAATATTTATGTCTCTAAAAAATTGTATGTTCTCTTTCTTTCAACATATTAAGAGAAATGTTTGTAAAACCATGATCTTTCTCTATCATTTTAGATTCAATAGTCAATATTTACCTATTTTATTGGTCAAAATTTATAAATGAAAAATTTAATAGCAATGCAATAACCATAATCCCCCAGTAAAATGACGGAAATTTTAACCGGAAGTCAAAAACTCGTTTGGTATTACTTCATTTTATTACTAACCGTACATCCTTTCCGTGGGGGCTCTTACCATGTCCCGATGAGATGATGGCGATAGTGAGTATTAGGGTGTGGAACCAGTGGAAACTCTTAAACCTAACTTAAGCCTAACTAACAAAACCCTGGTCACAGTTGGGGTAATTTCTCCTTTCGGAAAAAATACCCAAGTTACCAGCCGGGAATCAAATCTGGGACCCTTAGGCTCAGAGCATGTTGTACTGCCCACTATAACACGGGCTGGGTTAAAACGTGTACTGGATACATAATTGGTGCATTGCTATATTTATAAACCGACAGTTTTGATTATAGAGTGGGCTTAAACCCCTGGCAAGTTATCTTTTTATTCTAATAATATTTCAATTTATTTTGGTCTATTGCGCTAATTTATTAAAATGTCCAGTATTAAAAAATATTATCTTAGGGCCAGGGACTACTTTGTTTCGAAGATAAAAAAAAAGTCATTTTATTTACAATTAAATTCAAGTACCATTTTGAAGCTATTCGAAAACGCAGAATTAAAAAAAAAAGTGTTCAATGAATATTCATATTTATAGGCTACAAAAACAATATTCATGTGTTTTGGTAAATGTATTGTGAAAATTTGCGAACAAAAATAGTCACTTCCGAACACTTCAATTACAAAACAGTCGTGAAGTAATATACTTACGCTGTTCATGATAATACATCGAATATTGTTGGAGGGTATTAAAACAGAGTCTATAGTACATTATAATAGCAACAATAAATATACTTAAAAATGAATCGAGCACTCGCTTGCATTTTTGGAACATTTTTTTAATCAACTATACAACGACAAGCCTGCGAGTGGATGATAACATTGATTTGACTATTATGTGAATCTCAAGGGTTTCTTTGTCAAAATGACGTTAATAACTGTGCTCTCTATCATTGGATTACTATAAACTTAAAATCTACTCGAACAGATGTTGGTACTCGAAGGTAATGCAGGGGTTTGAACATGCAAGCACTTCAACAATTATATGGTACCCCAGGTAGATTACAACAATCATCGTATACAAAATAAAAACTTGGAACTTTCCCGTGAAAATACAGCCACTATTATTGTATCGATTCAATATTTAGTCAACCAAATAAATACGCCTTTTATTCCATTCTTTTAATACAACTTTCTGTAAAGCTCTTGAAAAGCGAAACTAGAAAGAAAGTTATATAAAGGCAATACCTTTTTGAGTGTTGCTAAAAACCTCTTCAGAAGATAAAATAAAAAAATGAAACCAAGTTTCCTATTGGCTTTTCTTTCGTATCTAAATCTTAAATATAAATCTATGCACAATAAGGTATTATATACCACATACAACTCCACACAAAAGATCAGACTTACAAGTGGATATGCTACGCCTAGTTTAAACTTTTTTTTTTAAAGGGAAATATATTTCTTCTAAAAATTGTGTGTGATTGTTCGCTGTGCGTTCGTGGTAGAGTTGGTTTCTTTTGTTAACATGTTTTGGTTTATTTTTACATTAAATTTTATAAACTCAAAAGAATGTTGTAGCAATGTATAACTTTTATTCAGTATTAATGTGCACATATTTTATAAGACTAGAAATTAAAACACTAACTTTTCAATAGAAGAGAAATAAGTGAGTGAGATTAACTTGGGGAAAACAATTAAATAACGAGAACGTTTGCGAGATTGGTCCCAATAATGTTAAACACGGGCAATTATTGCAATATTAATACACTTATATTTTTGTAGAGTTAATTAATTAAATGTTCAAGAATAGCAAATATTAGAAGATAGAAATTACATTTTAAGTAATGGATATAGCCACACCTATTACCTTTGTTTTAGCACCACATCTTACTACCCATTTGGGCTATACGCTATCCTATATATTATTTCTGTTATCATCATCCCTCTTTCTCAACTAATACAAAGCCTACAGCGATGAATATGGTATCAGTGGATAAGATTTATTACCGGCTTTTGATGTGGCATACTCAGTTTACGTTAAAACACATCATTTGTTTAGAATTTAAGTTAAAAGAAAAATCTATACATTATTTCTGTTGCCTTTGCAATGACTATCAATAAGTCTCAGGGACAGACGCTTCAACGAGCTGAATTGTACTTTCCAAATGCTGTATTTACTCAGGGACAGCTCCACGTAGCCTTTTCAACGGTCATTAAATCTAACAATATGTTTGAATCAATTACCGAAAATGACAAACAATAAAGTATTTTACAGAATGTTCGAAAGTTTTGCATGGGTTTACTGGTCTAATATTATATTCGTAAGTTGAAAAAATATAACTGTACACAAGAATCATCTTTTAAGTTAGCGGTAATTCCTAAAGCAGGTAAAGCTGTAGATAAGGGGATAGGGAAGCTCTAATTTGTACATGTTACATGAGGGATGGTAGGTATGTCACAGTGTTACGTAACACAGATCCTATACACACATGCTGATGTTGAAAAAATAATATTATTGTTAATGTTTTCGCCATTTTTAAACATACTTATAGATAACTTCCGATCATAAGTAGTATAAAATCTGAGTCCCTCTTTTAGTATCACAAAAGCTTCCCTATGAAATAGTTACAAAAGTTAAGTAACAAAGGTTGGAGGGGGTAAGGGTCAGGCTAAATATATATTTGGTGTTACATGGAGGAGGGAGGTTCAAAAAGGTAAGACATAAATGTTATATTGTTTATGGATTACCCCCTTTGAACCTGGTTCCTGAATCAAAATGTAATCTTTCAATTCATTAATTTAATAATTTTGGTTTAGTTGGAGGTATAAAATCATGTTACTTGATCAATGATGTGAGTCTAAAATCTTACATCATTTAGCTACACTTCCAGTTTTGGTTAGTGGTGAAGGACCAAAATATATTACTGTTAACTGTCTGCTACTTTTCACTAAGACATAAATTATTAGCCTGAGGATTTTCTTTTGGGTTTGTGCTAGGATCAAATTAATATCTGCCGTTAAGGTGGGAGTGTAAAGGTCACGAAAAAACATAGGTGTTTTATTAATTTTTTTTATAGCAATCCCTTTTTTTGGGTCATAATAAATAAAATATTGCTCCAGTAGAAACATTGAACTTAAATTCCTTCACATGATGATATCAACAGCTGTTAAATATCAGTCATGAGCATATTAGTATATGATGATAAACTTTCTAGGGTGATTGGCCCTTTTCATTTGACGTGGAAGTGCAGAGCCATGGGAACAAACGGTTATCTTCAAGAATATTTATAGTTTTGCAATTTTCTTTTCGAAAACGGTTTGTTCAAGAATAGAAGCATGTTGATTAAATCATACTTTTTATATACACACCTCTTCTATTATTTGAACAATAATACAATTTCAATAATTTTGTCATTTTTCAATAGAAAACTGCCGGTTACATAACAAAATATAATAAAATGTAACAATTAATAAACATTGATGCATTAGTTTAGAAGAGGCTTTGAAAATATTACTATAAAAATTTCACGCGTTCTCGAGAAAACTGATATTTCCAAACTTATGATTTTTCAGCAAGACCTGTCCGGTAGCTAGCTTCTTCTACTGTTTCCGTGGTGACCTTGTGGTCCAGGGGTAAGGTGTCAGACCTCTGTGCTGGGGTCCGGGGTTCAATCCTCGGTCCCGGCACAGATCTATCTGATTACCAAACCCTTCCTTCACCTCTGACAAGAACATCTTGTGAATGTGGGGAATGCCAGGCCTCCACCGTGGTTCGTATCTCATGTTAAACTGTAGGTCCTCCATTTCATCTCACAATCAACCTACCATTACACATTAGCGTAAGTGGGTACAACCCGAACGGATAGTAAGACGCGGTGCTAATAATAATAATAATAATGTTTCCGTGATCCATCTGTTCTTGTTGGCGCGGAAGGATACTTTGGTCGATAGTGATGCCACGCCACGCCTTTCACCCTCCCGCCCACCATCCCATAAAATAGGTTTTAGACTTGCACTCGACAGGGCCAAGGGTCTTAAATGAAGAGGAAAAGTTGTCGTTAAATTCCAGGACACCCTTGACAGATATTCAATAACTTTTATCACCATGGGAAGAAAATTATACTATATGTTTCGACTGTAGAGTTAATTTATTTATTTTGGTGAAAGAAAGTTTTGTTACAAAAACTGCAAAAACATATACCTTTTCTCGCGTCCTCTACACTTCCCTTAATAACTTATCCAAGCTTCAAATACAGCCAGATATGAAATTTTCTTTAATATATCCCAAAATAAATTGATATTTACTGCCGTTCTCAATTATTCATTTAAATATGTTTGAAAAACAATACCTGGACATGGGTTGGATCATAATGACAAGGTTTCATTTTTAAAACAATATTAAAGTATTTTATTTTTTGTTGGTAAAAAAACGAAATAGAAAGAAATGACTAAACCAAATGCGAAGAAGAAAACTACGAGATTTAACTACCGTGGAAAATTAAAACTATTTCCGATTTATCCGGAATTCAGCAGAATCGAAGAAATTGTTTCCAAAGTTTCAGCTGTAGATACAACAGCAATCTTCTGGGATGGATAAGCAAACATATTTGATTTTCAAAATTGACCACAAAACATGGCCGTAGCCAGTGGTTTTTTTTGGGGGTTCAAACCTCACCCCTTGAAATTTTATGAACAAATTATATATGGCTTTATTTATGATTCAAACTATATCAATAATAAGATACAAGTAAAAATTAGGGGGCTGTGTTACCATAAAAAGCACTTCAGAGAACTTCTAGAGGTGTTTAATATTTATAAATTGTCACCCGAGAATGCAAGTGTTCTATCTCCAAAATTGTTAAATTTAAGATATTTGGTGATTACCTTTATTTAGAATGCATATGATCCACCTGCGGTGAAATTGAGACTAGTATATAATTACCTAAGAAGATACAAACTTGAGCTGTCA
This sequence comes from Timema californicum, assembly GCA_902141385.1. Taxonomy (NCBI): domain Eukaryota; kingdom Metazoa; phylum Arthropoda; class Insecta; order Phasmatodea; family Timematidae; genus Timema; species Timema californicum. Next base: position 242,071 of record CABFOW010000270.1, read on the forward strand.
TCAAGTAACATTGGTTTTATACAAAAGGTCAAACTTCGATGCTCTTTTACACAAAAGTGAAAAATTGGAAATAGAACACTTGCATTCTCGGGTGACGAAATGTTTATAGCCTTCAGTAGTTAAGGGGCTATATTGCCATAAAAAAACGCTTCAGATAGCTTCTAGAGGTGTTTAATATTTAGAAACTTGCCTAGCCTTCAGCAGTTACAGGGCTATTTTGCCATAAAAAAACGCTTCAGATAGCTTCTAGAGGTGTTTAATATTCATAATTTTTTTTATCTCCCAGAAATTGGGAAATGTACCCACCAAGCCCCACCTGAAATTATTGGCTGGCTACGTCCTTGCCACGAAAGCCTTTAAAAACAAATATCAAAGGAAAGGCCTACTCTCAAGAAAGGGACAACACTTCATCCCTTTGACGCACTCGTACAACACAGCATCCCTATGAATTTGTTATGTCTCGTCTCGAATTTTCTATACATATATGCACGGAAAATAGGTTTAACACCCCTCCTTTCCTTTTATTCCTTCGTCCTCTTGATAAAACAAGTTTTATTGTGTCACAGAGTATCGATGTAAGTTTTTAGGGTCATACGTATTATTGATATCCAGTGGCGTGAAAGTAATCGACTCCTAAGCATCTGCTCATCATTAAGCCAATCGGTCTTCTTCCTCGATGCCCTAAATATATATATATATATATATATATGTATTATTTCCTCTCCCCATACTCTGCTTCAAGTACGTGCCAAGTAATAGGACATACCTCCCCTACTTTTTGTCTACCCCCCTTTAAATCCCCACTTCCTTCCACTTTTCGAGTAGATTTATCTGATTCACAGGAAGAAATAATTAATAACCTTTTCCCTTTTATCAGAACTTAAAACACAATCGTTCTTTTCACATTCGTACCCTTTTATAGAGCCAAAGGGTATATTGAAACAGATTTTTTTTTGTAAGTGACAACTGATGTGGAATGAATTAGTTATTTGCCCGAGGGTGGACAATGTAAAGGAGTCAAACTTAAAATGACCTAAATCCCCGTCTCATAAAGAATAGTACGATCCTGGTGGATGTTAAATTTAAGTGTAACGTCTACCTGTACAATTTTGTAAACAAATAAGGGTAATAAGGTAGACTAACATTTAAAGTAAACGTACCCACATTTTCGTATAGGAATAGATTAACCCCATTTAATAAATAGTAAAAAATCCGCTTGGGTAGCCGCAAGGTCTAAGCCGCGATAATGGAGAGATCAAGGTTCGAATCTTTATTGGGTGTACTGATGGTGTTATTTATTTACAAAAAATGAATTTTCACTTTCCCTCCTCGAAAATGTGGGCATACTTCCTATAAATACAACCCTGCTTTTTCCTAAAACTATTAGCATTATTAGTACACAAGCGTATTGGTGTCTACAGTAGCCCCATGGCTTCTTTGGTGCTGATTGACAGCTGATAGCTGAAGGCTTTGAAAATTAACTAGACCAAATTATGTATCCCTGCACCAAACCATATGATCTGCAAAAAACATGTGCTTATCAGCTGTCGCTTCTGAAAGTCAAAATTTAGGTATATACCTAAATTTTGATTGTCAGAAGTCAGCTGTGAGCGGTCAGTCAGCACCAAAGAAGCCATAGGGCTATTGTAAGTGTAATAGTGTTTAGATTGTCAAGTTAAGATGCAACCCGCTTCGCAAAATATATTCAAAATCTCCAGGAAGGAAACGTCATTAATAGTCTGGTTTAATGTAATACGTGTTTAAATACCACCTTTATAAACAAAGAGGGGAAATTATTAATCGTAGCGATTGAAACGTGTTTGCTGATCTCATTTTGCGTGACACGAAAGGTCTGCCGTGGCTAACAGCTCACGATACAAGTGCGGGTATTAAGGGCCTTTTCATACCCTTGAAGGCTGAGCTTAATAAAGTGGGTATTACGCCTGTTAACATCGGGTAAACCCCTCCTTTACACCACAATGCGTGCGCGTATTTACGAGTGATATACCAAGAGAGCGGCTTAGTAGAGTCCATTCGCCATGGGAGTGGTGGTAGCTGACGGATAGCAGAAGATGTAAAGACGGTTAAAATAAAATAAAATAAAAAATAGTTTGGGGTGAAAGTTTTGACTGCCAAAAGTGACCAAAGATCAACATATTATGGTCAGGTAGATCATATGATTTGGGGCGGATGAATACATGAAAGTAGATCTGATAAATCTTGCCAGCTGTCACTTACCTTCACTCTTACCGTAAATTAGGTATAGCTCTAAACAATTGGAGACCTATCCGCAAGTTGAAATACAGGTTTAAAAAGTTTTTTTCCCCCTTACTATCCATCAGGGCTATCCAGATTTGATCACGCTAAGCCGGTAGGGGTGAGGAAGGTAAAATTTAAAGGAAATTTAGAACCTACCTTTATTTCTGTGAGAGAATATCGAAAAAAACAATTAAGAAAAAAACGCCCTGAATGTATAAAGAAGCAAGATCTTACTAAATTCTATGCTTTACTTGTGATGTGTTTTCAAAAAAATTAACCTCTAAATTAAGATTTTTGTCTTGCCTTTTTAACAACCACAAGAGGGGCAGCTGACCTTATCTGCTGCTCTGGACCCCAAACCCCTCCTGGACCAATTAAACTGAGCGTGTTTATATAATTTATATTTCTATGTTTATGAATATCTGAGTAAGGAGGAAAAAACAGTGTCATTATTACATAGACGAATAATCAGAGCGTGTAGTAAGACGCTGTGATATATATATATA